>JBBPCY010000028.1:10519993-10537595 GCA_037974405.1 Brachyalestes nurse | reverse complement strand
CCCACTCACTCACACACACACACACACACACACACGGACAACAACTCACACACACAGACACACTCACACACACACATACACACACACAAACAAACACACACACACGCATTCACACACACACACACAACGGCCAACCACCCACACGCACACACACAGACAAACTCACGTACTTGATTATATACAATGTCAGGACATGGCATCACATAGACAAAATATGCCCAGACACCCCTTCATTTTAATTCAGCTACCTTAGCTGCACCAGTTTCTGAGACAGACCCTCAACTGCGAACATGGAGTCACTGCCAATAGAACAGGATGCAGTAGAGCAGCCAATCCTGAGCCCAAGTCTCTATACTCAGTGGCAAACATCAGCTAGAAGGTGTACAAAGCCCCACAGAAATGGCCTGTGGAGCAGGATGGCATTCTACTGGCATTTGCGCCATTTATGATCCAGAACCCTCCACTGGCATTACCTGATTTCACTAATACTCTTGTGGTTGAATGCAACCAAATCTTCCCAGCAATATTCCAACATCTAGTGTTCGGCATTCTCAAATGAGTACAGCCTGTTACTGCAGCAGAGGCTGGGGCCGAGATCTCCATTAATACCCTTGATTTCAGAGGAAACGTTGGATGACAGGTGTTTACAAATGTTTGGACAGTGTGCATCTCAAATTCATTATAAATATCGCTGCTGTCGGAACAAAACATTATCTCATTTTTTCTATTTTTACCATCATTGTCAATTAAAATTTAACAGGTAGGCATAAAAATGTTTTTCCTACAAAGTCCTTAAAATTTACAATAACTAACAAACGTAGACACACACACACACACACACACACACACACACACACACATTCACAAAGTCACACACAAATCCTTCCTCGGTAGAAATGCAGACAGAATGCAGACATGCAAAAGCACTCTCGAATACATACAACATGCAGACACAGACCCAAACACACACACTGCCCCCACCCAGGGGCTATTTGATGCAGCACAACTCAGAGGGAGTCGACCAATCATGGCTGGGCTGCAGAAAGAGCGAGAGAGAGAGAGAGAGAGAGAGAGAGAGAGAGAGAGAGAGAGATAAAAGAGAGAGAGAGCTACATCACTTTCTCACAGTCTACACACCAGAGCTGCTCTTATCCAATCTGCTCTCTCTCTCACATACACACATACACACACCACAGCACACTGTGCTTTGGACACTCAGGGCTTTATAGTGTCAGCTTACATTAGTCCCTGCCTCTCTCCACCTTTGAGTGGTTTTGAAAGGGTTAAAGGCTTTCTTCTTCTTCTTCTTTTTTGTTTTAACCACACACTAAAAGTCTCTGCAGCACCTGTTAAAGAAAAGCCTGTGCCTTGTTACAGGGGATGGGTTTGATGCTATTCGCAGGGCAAGCGCCCGCTCCCTCTCTCTCTCTCTCTCTCTCTCTCTCCCCCTCTCCCCTCGTCTGTGGCGTAATTCAAACGGGCGTTTGAAGCCGGAAGAAAACTTTTTTCAAACGCTTCGCCGTTATGCTCTGATCATGGCAGGAGAAAGAGGGGGAGAGGGAGAGGGAGAGAGAAAGAGAGAGAGAGAGAGAGAGGGAGAGGGAGAGGGAGAAGAAGAGGGAGAGTAGCCTCCTTGCCACACGCATTTATACTCAAGCTCCCTCCTCATCTGCTGCCTGTCTCTGCCCTAATATAGGCTGCATGTTCCCCCGCACCAAAGCAGCTTCTCATCTCCTCCCTCAGACATATGCAGAGTTTTTGACCCCTTTAATATGGGCGTAGTAATGCGTCGATGCATCATGGTGAAAACATTTCTGGGATGTATTATTTTATTTCCCATATTGTTCCACTCCAGTGTATTGAACAGCACACACACAATAATGCCTCACACCTTGATATTACCGTTTTTCTGACGCATTGGATCGTTTCTTAAAGAAACGCGTAATTGAATTGCACCAAACTGCTGCGAAGTCAGAGATTTACACCCCTAATCCTCAAAACCAGTGCAGGCTGGAGGGACCTGCCAGTTAGCTGCTAAATGGGTCTTTGCTGCCGCTGCTCCCTCTGTGGGGAGGTTGCATGGATCATATAGGACAGAGCTCTTCAGCTGGAAATGGGGCACAAATAAATCATACAGATATATACAGCCCCACGCTCTGCTACAGAGACCTAACCGCAGAACTTTAAGCACCATTCCACCCAAAATCTGCAGTCCAGTATGGCATGACCTGCTATGAAAGCAGTCTGAGGCAATTTGCATCGCATCCAATTGTTCCAAGCCTCCAAGCCCTGTCCTTTTAGTGTCCTCACCCCAGTTCAGTATTCAAAGAGGGGATAGTTTGATAACTGATGAGTTGAATCATGTGTGCAAAAGCTAGGAAAACAGCAAAATATGCAGCCACACTCCCAGACAAGGATTAGGAGCTGCTGCGCGCCGACGGAATGAGCAGACACGTCAGTCAGTGGTTCGAAGGGCTGTGGTAAGGATTTTTATTGGACTGCTTGTTTAATGTGTGCTCACCAACTGCTTAAGCTGCTCCACCAGAGGCACAGCACTCTCAGATTGTGGTTAAAGTCTGGACGACTGCACCTGAAATCTGTGCAGGCATAACATGCAGTGATGCATTCACCAAACCAGAACGCAAATCCAAAGATTCCATACATTTTGGAATTGACAAGAATCTATAAAGTTGATTCCAAGAGATGATGCTGCACATAAGATCTGTTTCAAAAACCAAACGACAGACAATTGATGGAGTTAATTCCACACACTAATGGATATTCCATTCCATTCCAGATCGTCTCTATTACAGAAATAGTGCACTATATAGTGTATGTCTGTCATGTCGTAGTGCTACTCAGCAAAAGCTCTCAGCTCTTTTATCATCACTATCCAGACAATTTATTACCTGGCAAATGCTATGTATTGAATAATGAATTAATTAATGTGTGAATTGACTAAGGATGGGCATTTCTTGTAAAAGTTCTTCAAATTCTTCTGCTGTTCAATGGCTGTTGGCAAACAGCTTTTATGTACATTAACATCACCTTCTGACACTACATGTTACTTACAACAACAAATGTCGAAATAAGGCATTTTTTTAGACAAGATGATAGTCTTGTCTAATAAATTAATAAATTAAGTAATTTGTTAACATTAGAAAATCCTGAGTGTGAATCATCCCAAACACAGCTGAAGAGAAGGAACCTTGGCAAAATTAATAAGTATAAGATTTATAATATTTGACCTTAGTAAACATTTCAACAAGGAGTTAAAGACTAGCTAAAAAGGCTTAGCTGGCTAACTGGCGCAGGCTAATCCTACTCTGTAGACTCCTGCAGGTACCACAGTGTGATAATTATTATTGCCATTTTTTCATTGCCAATTGCACATTTTATGTTGTTTTCCATGTTGTCTCCTTAAATATATTTACGTGCCTATATTTTCCAGATAGACTGCCTAGACGCTGCCAGTAGAATATCTGTGTACACAGGTGTGGGCTAACTTAAATGTCACCATAGAATCGAGTCCAAAACCTGGGACTGAAGAATCAATTCTTTCTGGGAGCGACTCTCATTCCCATCTGTTTTTGAGGAAAAGACTCACCCTTCATTGCAGTAGAGAAAACATGGATAGAAAAATGTTAGAGAAAGAAGATATCAAGTTGTGCTTTAGTTCATTATAGTTTGGGTAAAACCCAAAACTGCCAGATATATGGTGTGGTTCACCAATCACAAAGCATCGCAGATTCATCTGATGTACAGTCGAGCTTTAGGAGGCGTTGCACGTCAACTCCTAACTCCTCCGCAAGCCTTTATAAGATACAGTTACCCATAAACCCCTTCTCTGCATCTCTGCGTGTACAGAAGTATAAATCAACCTAAAGCTGCACTTATAGTCGGCAGCGAGTATGATGGGTAAAACGACAGCACTTCAGGTGTTTTAAAATGGAGGAAAGAGGTTTGGGGGCGTTTTCAGGAGGCTGTGGAGGCATGTTGCAGTGTGTGTGTGTGTGTGTGTGTGCGTGCTTGCGTGTGTGGTGTGGTGCGGTGTTGCAGAGGGCAGGAGCGGGCGCTGGCGTTCTGGGCCACTGAGCCGGTAAATACAGCAGGGCTACAGAGAGGAAATGAAGGCTGGATCTATTTGGAGACGCTGCCGATGACCTTCCACAGAGCTGGATGACATCCAAGTGATTTCACTGTGCTGTGCGCTGCCACTGACGGCGCGCACCGGCATGCTAAACGTCCGTACACACACAACGCAAACTCTCCAACACACAGCCGAGGCGCGTACACACATCAATATGTGGCATCAGAAAAGACACACACTTACAGAGACAACAGAAAAAAATCTTCAGAATTCAAGCCAAACCACATTAATATATGGTCACAGACTCACACCCTGTATCTGAACCCCCAGGGGCTAATTGTTGTTGTTGTAATGAAACTTTTGACCCCTGAAATGGTACTGTTTACAGTATTGTTAACTTGAATATACATTAAGGTCGTTTTGCGTAAAACGTCAGTACGGTTTTCAAATAATGTCAAATAAAAAGCTTTGATATAACAGCGACGAAATACAGCATAAGGTAAAGAAGCTCCACTACTAAGGCTGAGGGATAAGTCAATAAATAAACAACCAACCTGTCTATCAGCAACATCATGTACGCAGTATATATATAGCGTACAAGTACAGGGCCAAATAGGAAGGGAGCATAATATAAACCCACTAATCTGCCTCTTCGTTATCTTTTAACTATTAGCTCGAATTGGAGAAGGGAGACGCTTAGTTCGCTATTATTAACTCTACAACTGATGGCCCAAACCAAAGACATGTGTCACCTTCAAAACCAGAGAATGCCAACGGCCCCCAGACGGAGACTAATCGCAGACTTCGAGGGGTTTCGAGGAGTCTGGCTCTAAGATTACTGAGCAGAAATCCGCTCGTATCGCTCTCCATCATCCGCAGTCTAATGATTTCCAGCTTCCTTTGTCGTGAGACACTCTGTGTTCTCCTCTCAGCTCCAGCATCAACATCCTGCAATCAGATGTGCATCCTGGATTGGGCTGAATTTGCCTGTTTCTGAATTCTGTTTCTGGATCAGGTTATGATTCATAGCACGCATGCCGCAGGTTGAGTTCACACAGCGGCTAATCTGTTCCCAGATCAGTGCCTGATCTCTGGGTGCCCTTCTCCAAGCTGAAAATAGCCACATATGTTGAGGTTTTGTGAAATTAGCAGCCAGCTTGGCCTCTACCTGGTTCATCTGAATATGTCTCAAAGAAAGACAGTGGTAGAGCTTTAGTGAAACTACTCAGAGATGTAGTCCAGTCTGAGGTACACTCTTTTAAAAAAAAACAAAGAATAATGAGAATAAAGAGTAATTCCACAAAAAAATGACTTTAGTTCACATGTCAGTTATGTAAATTAGATGTGTTAGTGTGAGGAACCTTTCAAAGATCGAAAGAAAATTCACATAATGTGAATGTTATTTACCAATATTATGGATGCTTCCTGTAAGAAGCTTTACATTATGGGAAGGTTCTTTGTACCTTTAAAAGGTTTAAACAGTCATTTCAATTCTCGTTTGCAATAATGGTTCTTTAAAGACCTATAGGGGCGCTAAAAGGGTCTAAAAAGGGTCTTTTGTGGCATAGAATCCTTATCAGCACCTTAAAAAGTGTAGTGAATATGCAATGACTATCTGATCACCCCCTCTTTTTAGGGAAAAAGCACCCCATTAACCTGTCTTTCCACTCCATCAGTCTCTCTCACATTTAGCAAGCTGGATATTCTCCACAAGGGGCACTGTTACCACCTATGTAGCTTTCGGTGCTTCAGAAGAGTGGTGCTTTGCATCAATAACACTGTGTATAATAAAAATATTCCTGGAAGTAATCGCTTATAATACTCACATTTGTAAAGTACATTCATTTTCAATTGAAAAACCTATGCAAAACAAAAACAATGTGTGGATAAGCCATCATTTCCATGTTAGATGACAATTAGGCTAATTCGGTAATTCCCTTCTCGAGTCAAAATTTCACATACAGCAGTGGTAACAGTGAAATATATGGATCTTGTTTAATAATGTGAAAGAAGCAGATGTAGCTGGAGCATTATGTCTGTGGGTGCTGCAGGAATCGCCACCACGTGTCCATGTTGTTTGAAAAAGCCTACCCCTCTGCTCCACACCCCAGAAGTGTTAGTGTGGTTGTTTTCCTCCCTTTCTCCATGTATGCGTCCCACAGCAGGGTTGCTGAGCCCAGCGATGCAAGGGGAGCAGCATCTGGACAGAAATACCTCCCCCCCAACTTCCATCCTCCCTCTCCGCTCTGCCCTGTCCTGACCTTATGGATCTGTGTAGAGATGTGTGCTAGCACTTGCACACTCAGGACGTAGCAGAGAGGAGTCTCTCTCTCTCTCTCTCTCCCTTTCTATCCTGTCATCCTTTATTATCGCTCTCCATCCATTTCTCTCACCTTGCCTTTCTCGCTAATCTCGCCTCTTTCCTCTCATTCTAGGACGCCCTCCAAACTACCCCCCACCTGCTCTCTCTCTCTCTCTCTCTCTCTGCCCCCGTGCTGTTGTTCAGAACGGGTAATCAAATCTGCTGCCACTGCAAACACAAATATGCGCATATTCATGTGCACACGTCCTAAATAAATAAATGCAAACCAATTTTAAGCATAAATGATGCGTTTCGGTTTGTTTTTAGTCGCCTCACACACACACACACATACACGCTCACACAGGTTCAAGTTACCACTGCTTCTCTCTCTCTCTCTCTCTCTCTCTCTCACACACACACACATTTTAGTGTGTCTGTTCCTCACACGTTTCCACACACAAATTAAATCAACACTGGTATCTTCATCCTCGCTCTGCCTTTCACTCACACACACACACACACACGCACACACACGCGCGCACTCTTTTTCTCTCTCATACACACACACACACACACACACACACACTCTTTCTCTCTCTCTCTGTCTCACACACATACACACACACACACACACACACACACCTTTACTTTCAAAATGTCTGTTCCTTACACGTTTCCACACACACATTAAATCAACTCTGGTATCCTCATCCTCGCACTGTCTCTCACTCTCTCTCTCTCTCACACACACACACACACACACACACACTACCTCTCTCTGTCAGGGAAGGAGGGGGTGCTGTGAAGTGTCTGCCTGCTGTCCTCCTGGGCCAGGGAGCGAGGGATGGCGAGGGAGAGAGGAGGAGGACGCTGGGAGAGAGAGCGGTCATAGCTGAGAGAGAGATATGAGAGGATGAAAGAGAGGAGAAAAAAAAAACAGAGAGAGAGACTGAATAAGGCAGAACATCACTGATGTACAGAGGGAATCTGAGAGAAAGGGATGGCAGGGCTGAAAGAAAATATCATCATATATGTTTTTAATATGAATATTTAAAGGATTTCGTGCCAAAATGCTTTACAGATTAATTTCAAGAACGTCCCTCATATGACATATGGAGTTAGTTAATGGGCTTTGCAAGAAACATCAGCGCTACATTTTGATTAACATCAACTTTATTACAGAAGTAAAATGGTGTTTTCCATTCTAGTAAAGCTAGTATAAAGGGAGTAAAACTGATCAAATCATTGTAAAATATGGCCTCCGCTGTGTTATTGCTTTTAGAAAATGCTGGACAGCCTAAAATATGCTGAAATATATGAATGTTCAGTAAATAATTTGATTAGTTTTTAATACTAGTGATGTTTAATAAGAATCAAGCTCAGCGATTCTTCCACCAAATAAGTAGTTCTTTCAGATGCCTGTTGTTGTATATTGCAACCTTTTATGTCATATAATAATAAAAGTATCATGATATAGAATAATAATGTACCCTTCTAAGTACTTTTTGTGTAACAAATAATACTATTTGCCATGTATGAACATTTCTGGACAAACCCACTTATCGGGTGTAGAAGCTTTTCTTTATAACGTACATAGCGCACTACTTACACTACGAAACCAAACCCCTTCATTTTACCCCTTAAAATTACCTTCATTTTGGCCTTAATTTCCAGAAAATTAAGGGAAGTTAGAGGGGAAAAGTGCACAGATTAAGGCCGATTAAGGGGTAGAACTACTGAATTTCCCCCCTTACTTTTCAAATTTGCTCCTTAAGTAATAGAACCTCCTGAATTGATGCCTTAAATTGAAGATTAAGGGGTCTCACACTCATGCCTTAAATCCACTTTTAAAGTAAAATTAAGGGATCGGTTCACAAATGGCCACTTAATTCAAATTAAGGGGTTTTGTGTATTTTCAGGGTAAATTAAGGTAGAATTAAGCACAAGTATGTTGTGTTTCGTAGTGTTATGGAGTCTATTTGAGACTTTAATGAAGGCAGATTTGACTAAAACACGGACATTTGTAGTGTTTTTTGAACATTTGAAGTTGTTTTTATTGTGGTTTTGCAGGGAATCATATGTTCAGTGCTTTGATTCAAAGTCTTTAATTTAAAGCAGTTTTAGTTCGCTAATTGAAGTGCACCAGTAAAAAATGTTCTTCCTTTGGGCCTCTTTCTTCTACATTGTTCTACCACAAAAAGGGGCTCCATTACTGTTCATGGTCTAGGAATCTTGTTTGCTAGCATCCAGAGCCCTTCTTGCTAGGAGTGTAGAATTTGTATTTAAAATGGTTCTGATATCTGATTGGTCTTTGGAGTTGTGGAAATATTCACAAATGACTTCTAGATCATTAACAGACCTTTACATTAGGGGGGATAACATACAGACAATGTGTACTTAAGGTAAAATCCCAAATAAATGTGATAGCATAAAGTCTATTTAACAGTAAATGTATGAATAAATTAAAAGTTTTCTTTGTTTGTTTGGTGGTCTGTGGCGCGGTGACTAATCAGCAAGTCCCCACACAAAAACAAATTAGCATAGTTGTGGGCAGTTTCATTTTACACTCAAATGAATCTGAACGTTTTATTTACAAAAAGAAACAATATATTTACATGCACAAGAACCTGAAAAGAGATGTAATGAGGAATTCGGAGGTCTGAAATGTGAAAATTTAAAAGTATAATTTTCGCTCTTTGGTGGCGAAAACATATATTTTAATTTACCAGATGTTCCAACCCCCAGCAACAGTTCCTTTGAAAGAATGTAAAATTTAGATTGAGTATGAATAGACAGATTTAATTAAGCATAATTGCACCATGTTATCAAACATCTCACATTTGTGGACCATATTTGTTCATGAACCATTTTTGTTTATTGAAATAATTATCAACCCCTCAACCTTGATCAACTGTAACATCCAATCCTCTTATTGCTTATTGCTCTCCAAAATGTCCACATTTGAAACAGCTGACGCCTGCTAACTCTCCTGCTGGTTCATGCTGCTGTGAGTGAACAGCTAGACTTCTTCTCCATGTCACGACCCAGTGTACTGCAGCAGCTACTGTTTGATGTTAAAGCCTTTGCTGCTGTCGAGGAACAAAATGTAAATCATTTTCATCGAAACTAAGGCAAACCAGCATTGTTGTGTCCAGAAAGAGGTTTTCCCTGCCATCGTGTCGGCCAGGCGAGCGTGGAGAGTGCAGGTTAATGCACTCCGTGCCTTCAGCCAAAAACACTATCATTAGCTCAAGGCAGAGAGCGAGAAAGAAAGAGGCAGACACGCTGGGGCTAATTACAGGGTTTACATTTGTCAAATTACAGCCAGAAGTCATTATACGAGACGGACTGTGAGCCACAGGTACACACACACACATCGCAGAGCCAGGCTCATGCAATATTCATGCTACACACACATTCGCACTCAGATTGAGGAGCTAGATCAGGTTCTGCTCCGAGTGAGAAGCAATAAACAGCGGAGGGTTGTTAGGAGAGCAGAAGGCTGGCGCAGGGAGAATGCATAATGTAGAAAGTGTGTGTGTGTGTGTGTGTTCATTTGATCAGCTCGTCAACAGAGGCACAACAAATCGCTAACGACTCGGTTTAATACCACAATAAGGGACGCTGCTTGATCTGTTTGAGTGCCTTAAATCTCCCAGGAACGTGAACGAGGTCCCAAAACTGACCGAAACTGCCCAGCCAGTAAATCCACCGAGCGCTGGAATTGAAGTGTGAGGCCAAAAATCGAATCTACACAGTTTCCAGCCTCACCTCCAATGAGAGTCGGAGGAGAGGGGGGCAAATCAGAACTGACGGGGGTGGGGGGGGGATCAGGAGGCAGCAAACGATGCAGACATTAAAGTTGTGATGTTTCAGGCTCTTATATGAATCAGTATCAATATCATTTATTATTATTGCCCAATTTTCTGATACATATTCAATAGAGAGATTTGATTTTAATACCTTTTACTATATTATTACTATTTTCTTTCCATTGTCACCAAAGTTGGATCTGCAAGTTGCCTTGAACATTTTTAGCAAAATGAAATCTGTCATGATAACTGAGCAGAACTAAGAGGGACTATTAATAACTCACATTATTAATAAGTCAAATGACAACAGTAAATATGTGTTACTGCATTTGGAGCTTGCAGGCAGGGCAGGTCAGCTTCTTTCTTTTTGTCAGCTTTGAATTTTAAAATGTGGGAATAGTTGTGGAGATCTGGCTGCTCTGATCAAAGCAGCAAGACTGAATTATGGAAACAGACAAATGTATTCGCGAATGAGGCAGAAATTTGTTGAGAAACAATGTATTTTTATAGCAACCGTCTTATGACCGGATACAAATATCATAGCTTACAAATGTGGAGTTTAAAAATGATTTTAAATGATAGGATATTAACTAAGAAGGTGAAAACGTTTGATTTTGATTTCAGGTTTACTTCAACCCCATAATCTACAAGACCCGTATTCAGACATTAATCTTAAGCCTTATTCTATCGTTACTACACTAAATTAATCAGTCACTGCTATGAATGATTTACTAACTTGTATGAAATATTCAGTGACTGCTTTGAATTATACAGTATCTGCCAATAGATTTTCAGTAACTGGTACAAAATATTTAGTAAGTGCTATGGAATATTATTGGTATCTGCTATGAAATATTCAGTAACTACTATGTATTATTCAGTATCTGGTGGTAAATACTTAATAACTGTTAAGGACTATTCAGTAACTGCTATAAAATATTCCTTAACTCCAATAAAATATTCAGTAAATGCTATAAATTATTCAGTAACTGCTATAAAATATTCAGTACCTGTAATGAAATATATAGTATCTGCTATGAATTGTTTAGCAACTGCTATAAAATATCCAGTAACTGCTATGTATTATTCAGTATCTGCCGATAAATATTTAATAACTGTTAAGGATTATTATGTTATATTATGTTATAAAATATTCAGATAAAACATTCATAAAATATTTAACAACTACTACGACTTTATTCAGTGACTGCTATGAGATATTCAGTACTGGCCAATAATGATCCAGTATCTGCCAATAAATATTTAGTAACTTCTATGGAGTATTCAGTAACTGATAAGAGATATTGAGTAACTACTACGAGATATTGAGAATCTGCTATGAATAACTAAGTAACTGCTCAGAAATATGCATCATTTCGTCTTCTCTTTATCATTTAGAAAGCACTATGAAATATTCAGCCACTGCTATGAATGATCCAGTGTTTGGGTGGATTATTCAGTCACTACTATGACTGAGCATAGTTCATTTCGTTAAGTCCTGCTGATACGTCCTGGTAATAATCGGCTCTGGGCGCACAGGTTCCGCCAACATGATCTGGACTGAAGCTTCAAAATAAAATAACAACAGAGCACAGGCTCGCACACAGAGCTAGAACATCTAACCACGGTGCTCCTGACAACCTCACAAAGCTGTGAAACTTCCTCTGTAATGCTTCCACTGAGAGATAACAGCAGGAAAATCTGCCGCGCGAACCCTGGCATTATCAGACTGAGCGCGCACACGCACACGCACACACACACACACACACACACACACACACACATAAAGGAAAAGCGTGTAGGGACGTGCGGCGGTGCAGGGAGGATAGATTAAGTGCTGAAGCCGCCTCACCAGAGTTTGGCTGAGATGATGACCGCCGAGAGAATCAGCAAAGACGAGATCGTCACGGTCACATAGAACTGGGGATCCACTATAGAAAGAAAGAAAGAAAGCAAGAAAGAAAGAAAGAAAGAAAGGAGAGAAAGAGAGAGAGATAAAAAGGATTGGGGAATAAATAAAGGTGGCAGGAAAAATGAAGAGAAAAGGCACAAAGCACAAAGGGCAAGAAAAGCCGCCACTAGTGAAGAGAAATGGAAGTGTTGAGAACACAATAAGGCGCATTCGGAGGATAAAAAAAAAAGAAACATTGAACTGAGGCAGTGATAAAATGACTGAAATGACTGAACTGAATCTTTTCTTTCACATGCTGAAGTGGATAACTTTAAAGTGTGAACAAGCAGCCAGTTAGCATGGATTTGGTTTTGATCAATGAATAAAACAAACTACAGGGATGCAAGTAGGTTTGGTGTCTCTAGCAGCTGACATAAATGAAAGTCTTTCTTTGATGTACTGAAGTGGCTAATCATGAACACAAACTTGCGGTCAGCTAGCATGAGGCAACTTACGTGGCCTTCGATAGACGAATAAAATGAACTACAGAGATACATAGTTACAGTGACGCAACAGCTTAAATATACAAACCAAATCTCCTCTATCGCTTATAGGAACAAACATGCGATGAATGCTAAGCAGCTAGTTAGCATGATAGCATTTTAAGCTAATCACTGGATTTATCCTTTCAATAGCATAATTAGCATTCCTGATTGACCTACTAGCTACAATTTTTATGTGGGAGAAACAAAATTAGCATTACAGATCAGTAATGCTGAGACATACAACTGGGTAATGACTGTAGAAAAAAAGAGCAGAAACAACAAAAATGAGCCAGAAAAATGGAGGAAAAGCACACAAAGAAAAGACAAGAGAGGAAGTATTGAATGTGGTGGAACTCGGCACGCCGCTGCATCCAGTGGCAATCTTACGTTAGGTTGCCCTTCTAAGACTGTAGTCATAAATAATGAATGTCATGTTTCAGTTTGTGAAGGATCTCTTTGAAAATGGTTAGCATGATGAGTTATGTGATAAAAGAAAGTTATGCCAACGCACAGCTGGATGAAATGAAGCACTACCAAAAGGGATAAAAAGTGTCACTCGGACTGCTACTGTCACTAGAAACTGAAATTATTGGATGGATCACGCAATGCTGATGACATGCTACTTATTAATGGGATTAATGATAATTTTCGGACATTCCTTTACACTGCATTTTGACTGAGCAATTAAGGAGAATTGATGACAGAGGAGCATTGTGGGTATTGTAGTCCTAGGCCCCTGGTGTCCCACCTTCTTCAGGCTCTTTCTCTTCCGCCTCTTCCTGCGACTCCTCTCCAGAGTCCCGGGCTTCGATGGACAGCGGCTGCTGGGGGGTCTGGTTGGCCGGGGTGTTCCAGAGGTGCGGCCACGCCTCAGGTGTGGCTGCCTTGGCCCCCTCTGTTTCCTGGCTGGACAGGAAGTGATGTGTCTCGTCCTCCAGTGGCTGTGTGGGACCCCAGTCCACGGCCCACAGTGGAGTGGGCGTGGCCTGGGCAGTGACGGACAGCTCCACCACGTGGTCTGCCTCCTCCTTGCAGGATGTGGGGCGAGTAACTATGGCAACCAGTAGGAGGCACCAGAGAGGGCCCGGCCCAGAGATGGAGCTAAACAGGGAAAAGAGGGAAAGGTGGAAGGAAGGAAAGAAGCGTTGAAGGAGGAAAAGAAGGAGTAAAAAAGAAGAGCATAAAAACAAAAAAGGAAGGAACAGAGAAAGCAAGGGAAGGTAGAAAGAAGAAAGCAAGGAAGGAAGGTAGGAGTGAAAAACAAATAAAGAAAGAAAAGAAAGAAAGAACAAAAGAAATATTAAAGAACGGAATTAAAAATGAAGGAAAATGAGGAAGAAAGGTAGGAAAGATCATAGAAGGAAATAAGAAAGGAACAAAAAAGGAGGGGAATGTAGGAAGAAGGAAAGAAAGAAAATGACAAGCATTAAAGGAAGGAATGAGGAAGAAAGAAAGGAAAGAAAAAAATAGGATTGGGAGAGGAGGAAAGGTAAAAATGAGGAAATGAAAGAAGGAACAAAGGAAAAAAGAGACAAAGGAAGGAGTGAATTACAGAAAGGAGGGGGGGAGTAAGGAAGGATAATGGGAAGAAATGGGAAGGAAGAAGGGAGAAAGAATGGAAAGGAAGAAAGAAAGAAAGAAAGGACAAAATAGCAAACAAAACAGAATATAAGAGAAAGGAAGGAATGGTGCAACAGGAAATGAGTGAAGACAGCAGGAACAAAGGAGGAAAAATAGAGAAGAAAGGAGGGTAAAGAGAAGGAAGAAAGTTGGGAAAGAGGAAGGAAGGGCAGGAGGAAATGGGGAGGGAAGTGTGGAGGAAAAGGAAGAGTTGTGAGAAAGTGGCGGAGGCAGTGAGGCTGTTTGTTTCCAGTGAGGTGAGGTGAATGGTCTGAGAGGGTCTGACAGCCTCGGCAGGCCGAGGTGAGAGACCACTGTAATGAGGAGCTGATGGGAGTGTGTGAGCGTGTTCCGAGGGTCTTAAGCTCTTTTCTCTTCTGCTTACCATCGCTCCATCGCTTCTCTCTTTTCACTGGCTCCCGGATCCACCGTTCATCTCAGAAAAGTGGGGAGGGAGGGCTCCGTCCTGACACTTTTACTGAAGAACCATAAACAGATGGCTGGAGAGGAGAAAGATGCTGACACCCCCACCCACCACCCCCATCTCCCCCAACCCCCCGCAACACACTTCACAGTCACACTGTCATGTAAATATAAATATCATCACACTCGGAAAAAATGTAGATATGCACATGTGTGTGTATGTGTTTGTATGTATACACACACACACGCACACACATATATATGTATACACGCACACATACAAACATATTCACACACACATATATACACACACATATATATATACATATTTTCAAAGTACACAAAGTGTAGTAGTACACACTATGCATGTCAGAATATATGCTACCTATATATAAAGTATAGTAAAACACTGTCCAGATTAGAGCCGCCCATTCGAAAAGCCCCCAAAACGCACACGCACGCACGCACGCACGCACACACGCATGCACACACACCTGTGGACACATTCTCTATGCATTAATCCAGTTCTTGACTGAGGCAACAACTCAGCAGCTACAGCCAGCACCTATGATGCCAATACTCTTAACACTAATGTACGTTTAAAAATATATACCCCCCTCCACACACACACACACACACACACACACACATCCAGAGACAGCCATCAGTCCACATGCCTACCTCTCCGCCGCGGATGGAGGGAGTGAGAAAGAGAAAGAGAGAGAGAGAGCCCGAGTGTGTCAGAGTGGGAAAAAGCATTGGTTGCCGTAGCGACAGAGACATGGAGAAACTGAGCGAGGGCAGTGTGTGTGGTGTGTGTGTGTGTGTGTGAGAGAGAGAGAGAGAGAGAGAGAGGGAGTGTTAGCAGTACGGGGGGGGCAGTTCCTGTAGAGGAGAGATTTAAATGCTAATTATGCTTTTTAACTGGTTCAATTAAACAGAACAGAGGAAATGGATTTTGCGGACAGAAATAGCGAGGAGGAGAAATGACTTAGTGATATTCCGACCTGAAAAGGAATGGGGGGGGGGGGTGTTCGGCTCGCTTCCTAAGAGGATAGACGGGACCACACAAAAAAAATCAATATGCATTAATTTCAGCGTTGGACAGGACGAGCGGAGCGATGAAGAGAGCTGCAGATATTTATAGACAGAAACGGCAGGCATGATAAATAATTTCACACATACACACACATACACACACACACACACAGGCACAATGTGGCACTTTTATTGGCTACGTGACACACCATTTACACACAAAACAGTCTGTTGTCCACCCGCTCTTTCTGCCCCGTCACCACTCAGTCAATCTGTTACACTTCACACCCCACGTTCCGCCTCTTTCGGTCCAAGTCCCTCTCTCGCTCTCTCTCTCTCTTTATCTCTATCTCTCAAGCTCTCTCTCTCATTGGAGAACGCAGCGTAGCCAAGACGAATTAGCCGCTTCTTCGCTGTCCAGTGCATCTTGGGCAACGGAGTCTCCGTCTGTGAAAAAATAATTATGAGAATAATGATGAGAACCATAACAATAACAACAATGATAATTAATTTCATGAACTCTATAGCAGCTCTGAGTTTAGTCATTCAAGTCAATCATAAATCTTCAAATTCAATACACAGTGATGCCATAGCCATCCATGGCCAAGTCCAAAAGAGAATAATTGTCTTTGCTTTCTCTAGTAACCTCCCCACTCAGCCCCAATATGGGAGTTAGTGTTCTCCTCCAAGCGTGCTGAGCTCTTCAGTGCAATAGCGGCAGTCTAAACAATGCAGTGGAGCTTCATGTGACTCAGAAAGCTCCACTTTTTTTGTATATTTTTAAAGGGGATTTACAGCAGGCCACATGTGAACACGTGTTGGCCCAGAAACAGACTTTCACTGAGGTTGGCAGGTGTTTTAAGGATATTTACAGCTTAAAACACAAATGAAACAGCTTAAAAAGATCTATCCTGATCTAGTACTAAAAGCACAGGTGTTGTGAGCTCTGTCTGGTTTGGCTGTGGATCTGTGCTGCTGCTGGCTGTAGACGATGTGGTGGTTTTCTCAGGAAGTCCAGGAAAGAGGCCATGTAAAACTGTGACAAAAAGATTAGTTTTATTTGCTTTATGAGTGAGGTTTCAGGTTGTGTAGAGCCCTGCAAATTCGGGGGGTCCCGGCTCCTACTCGTGTTAAAGCCAGTGCAAACACTTTGATGATGAAGTGCAACCACCCGTCTGGTCTTAACATTTTTGACAAAACTAAACTCCATCTTATCATCGAAATGAAACCCCCCAAAAACAACATAACCTGCCCCTACAATTGACAAAATAAAATCTACCCTTCCTATTGAAAACCTCTTTCTGCTGTTGACAAAATGAAACCTCCCCAAAATAAAATCTCCCTGTTGACGTAACGAAACCCCAGTCAACAAAACAAGGGGTGTGATGATATGGGCTTTACACAATTCACACTACTCTTTACATAGAGTTTACACTACTCTTAACATTGAGTTTACTCTACTTTTAACATAAAGTTTACACTACTCTTTACATTGAGTTTACTCTATGTAGGACCCCCCGATGGTTTTCATAAAGTTTACACTTCTCTTTATATAGAGTTTACACTACTCTTAACATAGAGTTTACACTACTCTTAACATAGAGTTTACACTATTTTTATACAGAGTTTACACTGCTCTTTACATAGTTTACACTACTCTTAACATAGAGTTTACACTATTTTTACACAGAGTTTACACTGCTCTTTACATAGTTTACACTACTCTTTACATAGAGTTTACACTATTTTTACATAGAGATTAGGGGCCAAAGCAGATTTAATAAACTAAACAAAATGACTAAGTAGAGACACGAACCCCCTTAGGACCCCCCGATGGTTTTCATAAAGTTTACACTTCTCTTTATATAGAGTTTACACTAC
>JBBPCY010000028.1:10477651-10517651 GCA_037974405.1 Brachyalestes nurse | reverse complement strand
CGCTGTTTGGACTGTAGTGTGTCCTGGAGATGTGCACTGCCTGAAGCCCTCTGTTTTCCCCCCAACATTTTTCACGCTGATCCTGCCTTGAAGAGGCAGCCCAAAAAGGAGAAGAGAACCTGCCTTACCTGCTTGTGGCGTTCTGCCCAAATCCTGGTCCTGCAGTCTCCTGCAAAGGCGAAAATGGCAGCTATTCCCTGTCAAACGGCAGCCTCCTCTCTTCGTCTCTCCCTCTCTCTCTCTCTCTGTCTGTGCCTCTCTCTATCTCACTCTTGCTTTCCTTCTCGCCGTCGCTGCCATGTTCTCTGCGGGGTGGGGGGAGGGGGGTGTGTCGAATGGGGTTGGGGGGTACTGTTGTGATGAGGGGAGGAGGTGAGAGGAGAGGTGGGGGAGAGAGTGAGTGAGGGAAGGAGAGAGAGGAGAGAGAGAGCGAGAGAGGAAAGAGAGTGAGACGGGGTGGGGGGGCTCAGGGGGATAAGAAAGCAATTAGAAGGCAGCCCTCTTTACTTCCAGACGGAATGTATAATGGAATTAGCTTAAGGGGGGCTGCCTCTGCTTGGTGAAGCCTCACAGGCAGTCCGCAACGCAGCGTCCACGTTTGTGTGTGCGAGAGTGTGTATGTGACGTAGTCTGTGCACACACAGTGATGAAGGGGGCAGAGAGAGAGAGAGAGGGAGAGGCAGAGAGAGGGAGAGAGAGTGAGAGGCAGAGAGAGAGGGAGAGAGGGAGAGAGAGAGGCAGAGAGAGAGGGAGAGAGAGAGAGAGAGAGGGAGAGAGGGTCAGAGAAAGACGGAGAGAGGGAGAGAGAGAGAGAGAGAGGGAGAGAGGGTCAGAGAAAGACGGAGAGAGGGAGAGAGAGGCAGAGAGAGAGGGAGAGAGAGAGAGAGAGAGGGAGAGAGGGTCAGAGAGAGAGAGAGGGAAACAGAATGTGTGTGGTTTTGATAACGAAAGGAGAAGGGGAGTCACTGACGGGGGGCTACCACTGTCAGCCAGGAGAAAGCAAGCAAGAAAAGAGAAAGAGAGAGAGAGAGAGAGAGAGAGGATGCAAGGGAGGAGAGCCGTCTGCTTCAAAGGCTGTCTCACAGGTTTAAATTCTCTCATCTGAGAGGATGTCAAAGCAGAAGCTATACGTTTCTGTGTGTGTGTGTGTGTGTGTGTGTGTGTGTGTGTGGTGGTCCTGGCAGTGCTGCTGGGTGGAGGTAGAGGGTTCTGTGATTTAGGGACTGAGAAAAAGAGAAACGATGCAACTGGAGGGACTGCCAGTAAGTCTGAAGATGAGAATGTGAGTGCACTTCCAAGATAGGGTGTCTGTTAGAGGGTGTGTGTGTAAGTATGTGTGTGTGTGTGCGTCCCTGATTGTGTCATGAATGAAAATGAGGAGGTGGAGAGCAGAAACCTTCAATCCTTGGCTACCCTGTTTTCCTCCAAGCCTTCACTTTCACCACTGCCAGTGGATCCGAGGAACGGTGGATGTTTGGTTTTATCTGTAAAACACAGACAGATTTCGTATGTAATTGTATCTGACTGCAGCAGTTGCGGTTCTCCAACCAGGGGGCGTGCATTCTTATCTAGGCCTAACCCTTTAAATACTGCCGGCTTTTCTATATTCGACATCATTAGAGAAGCACTGAGTGGTCAGCAGGATTTTTATTCACATTTGGACCGTTCCTCTGTCACAAACCTCTCTCTGTGCCCGTCGTCTGAGAGGCTGTGAGCAGTGACTCATAAACGGCTGGCTTGAGCTCCCACCGTCTCCGCGCACTGACCTTGGCAGAGAATGACTGCTTTGCTGTCAGAGCAAGTCTAGTGAACGGTGTCGTAGGTATGTGTGCATAAAACAGCAGCCATAAAGGTGTATTTATAGTTTCAGCTTCACCTGACTCAGAGGCAAAGCTGGGGGTCAGACAAGTCTGAACAACAGACATCAAACTGAGCTCCGTCTTCATTTATGAGGCCTTACTAATGAATAAACATAACTGAGGAAAGCACAAATAAAAACAAAGTGCATTTTGAATGGGGATGGCATTCAAATGTGCCCCAGTCATAATTCTGAAATAATACATTCATAATGAACAAAATATGAATATCCACTAAAACATTAGCCAATACAATTCTCATTTCAAGTCAGTTTTTTTTCAGATCTCCGTATTTGTTTTTACCTATTTTTAAAAGATTTTAACAATAAGTAAAAAAAAAAGTTCATTTTGCTTCTTCCATTGAGAACATTATAGTATTTAAAAGTTGACTAGGTTTTGGGGTTATTTTTAGAGTGTGTTTAGGAACATCATAATCTAATAAGTGCTGTCTGGCAATAATCACTTCATCATGTTTGGAGAAAGAAGGGTTGGAAATATGATCCCATGAAGAATGGAGGTCAGAGTATCACGATATGGATTTGCTTACTGGGAGATATGGAGAAGAATAAAAAAAAACATGTTTGCATGGCCTGACCAGTCTTCTGGCTGAAATCCCATTGAAAACGTAGACGATTCTGAAATGGCAATTTCAACAAAGGTATCCTTAGAAAATAACTTCAGATGGTTTGCCAAGAGGAATCACAATGCTGCAAATACTTTGTTACTTCTTACTGTGATGGTTAGTGCTTTCGCCTCTAAACACAGGTGGTGTGTGTTTGACCCCCTCTAGATGAGTTTCCATGTGCTCCCAGAGCACAGGATTCAACTAGCCAATCAGAGAGTGGGATTCAACCAACAAGTCAAAGTGACCAATCACTCAGAATGTCCAGCTCACCAATCATACAGCACCTAGCCAGTCAGTACATGACTCATCCACTCACAGTGGAGCATTCAGCCTGCCAATCAGAGCGCAGAACTCAATCAGCTGGTCACGGAGCAGGGTTCAGCCACCCAATCAGAGCACAGGATTCCACCAGCCCCTATGTGTGCAATTCAAACAGACAATCCAGAGGGAAAATTCAACCAGTCATGGATGCTTAGGGGCATTTAATGGTGCACTCTAGACTAAACTTACCACTTGAAAGTTTTGGGAGTCTTTTATTATCGAATAAAGACTAGCCTTATTTTTATTTGATCTAATTTCTGATAAACAGTATCACAATTTGGCTTCATACTGGTTAGCTACAATGGAGATCATGAAAAAAACATCCAGTTTTCCAGCATCCCAAATGGTATTAAAATGTATTATGACGTTTGGCAACTGCTGCACTTGCCTATTAAATAATAACCCTGGCAGACATGGGGCAGTCTGCTTCTACTGACTCTTCAGAAAAAAAAAGTGATTGGTACACTGTTTGGCTGAACATTCAGAAATGTAACCCATTCACATCCAAAAACTAAAACAAGTACTGTGAGCTAAAAATGCTGCGAAATTTGTTCTTCTACATCCAAAGTGGTGAATTGTGTGTGGTTACATTTTAGATCTAACATATGACATATTGGCTTACTTGACTTAATTTAATCAAACCCGTGGAGGAGGTTTGATTTGGACCACTACAACATCTCCCTCACTCAGTAAGACAACAAACATATTTTCACACAATACAAAACTAGAAAGAATATCATTCTATAACTCATTCATTTAAAATTGCATTATTTAAAAAGTAAAATAGAGTGTCATTGGGAAATGTATAAATTAAGAAACTCACGTATCCCTCCTTGTATTTGTACAGTCATATGCATAAAATTTGAGCACCCTGTTTGGTAGGCTGCTCTACAGAGAACACACTTAAATATGGCATGTTCCCTAGTGCATTTTTATATTAATTTGACAAATAAAAAGAGAAAACATAACATAAACTTGCACTGATCTCATTTTACATATACAATACGGGGCAGACTTTCTACAGGACTGTATGCACGTTGCGCCAGAAGCCGGGGCAGCCCTGGAGCACGTGTAGTGTTCATCCGCCCGTTCAGAGTGCGGTTTAAAATAAGTCCCATTAGACCCCACGACTGAACACAACGCTCTAAAATGCGTGATTTATAAACTCACTTTTCTGGACTGATGTAAAGCACGCTTTCAGACTGAAGCTGTCTGGATGAAGAGAGTGTAGTGTGAGGTCGTGGGCACTCCGGGTGCTGTGCTGTTTCAGAGAGGCGTTTTTCCCCCGCAGTGATGCGGACGGACGGTTAGAGACGCGGGCACTTTTATTTCTGTGTGTTTATGGGCTGCAGCTCGGAGGGTAATGAGCAGCGCGACCTTGCGGGGGCTTTAAGCAAAGGAGGGGTGAGCTGGGGTCACTCGCTCCAACCGGAATACACGATCAATGAGCAGGAAAGGTGTGTGTGTGAGTGAGAGAGAGAGTGTGCCCGCGCGCATGTGTGTGTGTGCGCGCGCGCATGTGTGTGTCTGTGTGTGTGGAAGGGATGCTCGCTGTTGCCATGGAGACGGAGGACAGTGGTCACCGGCCACAGCTAGACGAGATGAAAAGCCCGTCACAAACAGGAAAGGTTGCAGACGCAGGTATGCATGAGAATGAAACGGCAGGAGGGGGAAAAGAGGACGAGCGCGGTGTTGCCCCGTTTGTCTGGCTTTGTGTTGTCCTCCTCCCTGAGACACACACACACACACACACACCGGGACCTTGGCCTGGGATATTATATTAGCGTGTTATATTAGATCTGGCACGCTGCCTCTCACTAATAAACGCATTAATGGTCGAGCCGTGTGTCGTTCAGAGGGTAAAACGCAGCACTGTAGTGTATATATACAAAAGCATTGGGACACCTGTTTTCCAGGGTTTGGGCTAGGCCCGTTACTTCCAGTGAACGACGATCTTAATGCTTCAGCTTACTAAGACATTTTTGCCATTTTTGCCATTTTTTTTGCCATGGACATTTCATTTTGGACATTTTTGGCCATGCTTCCAACTTTGTGGACACCGTTTGGGGAAGAACCTTTTCTATTCCTGCATGATTGTGCCCCAGTGTACCAACCAAGGTCCATAAAGACATGGCTGGATGAGTTCGATGTGAAAGAACTTGACTGGCCCACACAAAGACCTAACCTCAACCCCATCCAACACTTTTGGGATGAACTGGAACGGAGGTTGTCCACGATCAGTATCTGACCTGATAAATGCTCTACAGAATGAATGGGCACACATTTACCTCAGAAACACTCCAAAATCTTGAAAGCCGTTATAGCTGCAAAGGGGTGACCAACGTCCATATTACAGTCTTATGTATTTGAATGGAATGTCATTAAATCCCTGTTGGTGTAACAGTCATTTGTCCCAAAACTTTTGTCCAGGTAGTGTATGCCCCAGCGACACGGCAACTCCGCCATCTAGTGGCGAACAAGCAGAACTGACTCCTCCTCAGAGACGCGGAATGGGACGCAGACTGAATCTCACAATCTCTCAAATTATTTTTTATTATTGCTCGCTCCACAGCAGATAGCTTATCAGAGAGAGGGAGAGTCAGACAGCAGTATATGAACATCAGTCGCCTTGTGATTTATTTCGTGTTTATGCTGAATCCAGCACCCTACAATGAACTAATAGCGCCACCACGTGGACTTACAGAAATATGCTCGTATTACTTATGCTTGTAATAAGTGAACAGATATTTAGGAACAGTTTACCAATGCCCGCAAGAATCGTATATTAAACATGAACTCACTAGATTGTGCTACGAATGTGTTATAGATGGATTATAAGGCAACAGGAATATTACATGAGAAAATATTATACAATGACTTATAGCAGAACTCAGCTTATTACAGTATTAGTATAAGTTTGAAACGGAATATGTTACTTTATATCTTTTTTTAAGATTTCTTTTTTCTATCTATCTTTATATAAAATACTGTTTGTATATCTATCTATCTCTGTCTGTCTGTATGTCTGTCTATCTCTCTCTATCTCATTTTATCGATCCTTTTTCTAGTTTGCCTGTGACCTCAGAGATAGATTTGTAAGCATCATAATTATGATTATCATTAATCATTAACTGATAGTATTTCAGTCATTGCTTTATTTATACATAGACCAACCAGACAGAAATAGGCAAAACAGCTTCCCCAAAATTGCCCAACCAAGATATAGTTCTACCTGCTGTAAAAGCAGCCTCAGTCTACTACATCTTTGTTTGATGGCAAGATCACTAAAGCGTGCACAGAGTTTGCATAAAGATTTCTGCATGTTATTAATTGCGTAAAAATATATACACGACTTACGGCCTTAATGTGTGTTTTTCATCATCACACACCATCTCTAGGTGTCAATATGCACAATCTCGCAGCCTCTCGGCTGTTAGCATGTAAATATGCCTCATAAATAATATTAATCAAAAACTACGGAATCACGCCACCTGTTTCCCTCATGAATATGCATGGCCCGTTTACACTGTTTATGCTTTAATTTATCATTGTCACAGCATGCTCTCCTCCAATTCAATAACCAAACAACACTGTAAAATTAAACAGCCAATTTGGACTTCTGACATATGTGTTGTTAATGTTTTGCATCGCTACACTCAACACCAGCCCCTAAGTGATTGCATCTGTGAGGGGAAGAAATGAAAGCCATTGGAAAGTGATCACTTCGAGGCGTGTCATCAGCAGAGGCAGGGCCTAGGATCTGTGGCCAAGTGTGATTGTTTATGCTGGCGCATGCAAAAGTGTTTAATGTTTGCTTAGGCTGGCTTTTAATGGGGTGGAAAATACTTAAGGGGGGAATCAAACCCGTTGTTGGTCAATGGTTAAGCAAAGTCATTCCGAGTGGTTCCAATTACGTAAAGTAATTCAATCCTGAGAGAATCTCACCAAGTTAGAATTGGTCACAGTGATAGAAACCAGAATCGTCTTATGCTTTTAAGCCTGCTAGGGTTTTCTTTTTTTTTGGTTACTCAGGGAGTCCTGCTGGCTGGATTTTGGGGCTTTTAATTCAAAATATTCAAACCTTTTTTGTTAAAATTCTCAGCAGATGTTTACGTCATCCCATTTGCAAGTAATATAAACAAAACATACATTTATTCCCTTTACCGTTGTTAAATCACATAGAAATGCCACTCATTTTGCTTAAGCTAAAAACTGAAAACAGGTCTCACACACCGAAGACCTTATAAGGGTTAAAAGCAACTCCACAGACAGCTGTTAAAAGAAATGGTTGCATATAGGTTGTCTGATGTTTGAAATATTGTTTTTTTAATAGTTTTGAGAGATGGTTTTGGCCCAGATCTATTTCTTAGATAAAAATACTATATCCAGTTTGTCCCAAAGGTGTGAATGGGCTAGTCAAGTTCTTCCACAGCAAACTCATCCAACCATGTATTTATGGACCTCACTGGAATAGAAAAGGTTCTTCCCCAAACTGTGTCCACAAAGTTGGAAGCATGGCGTTGTCCAAAATGGTATGCTGCAGTATTGAGATTGTCCGTCACTGGAAGTAAGGGACCTAGCCCAAACCCTGGAAAACAGTTGTGTCCCAACACTTTTGTCCATATAATGTTTGTGTGCGTGTGTGTAAAATGAGACCTGTGTGTGTGTGTGAGAGAGAGAGAGAGAGAGAGAGTGAGCGGTGTATATCAGCTGCGTGTGATCTTTTCCGTGGACGTGTTTACGCACGTATGTTCTGAATCCAACACCATACTATGAACAAACAGTGCCACCAAGTGGACATATTGAATCTAGCAGTTAAATAATCAGCAGCTGGACAAAAGACAGAATTCAGACAAGACATCTTCTGCTCTTGTTGTCTCACAGGAAAAGAGCTCTTCAGTAATAACCACAAGATTTATACAGCACTGTATATTACTTTTACAACCATCACATTTTCTCCACTATATGATATTTTGGAAGTACTGTCTTAATGCTATCTGTAATACTTGTGCAATATCCTGTAGTAAAGTATATTAATTACGTGTAATAAATCACAAGTAGGAGTCTTTAATGAATCCAATAGAAAGACAAGTAGCATCACACTATGGTGCAAGGTACACTATATGGACAAAAGTATTGGGACACACCTGTATTCCAGGTTTGGGCTAGACCCCTTACTTCCAGTGAAGGACAATCTTAATCAGCATACTAAGATATTTTGGACAACACCATGCTTCCAACTTTGTGGACACAGTTTGGGGAACAACCTTTTCTATTCCTATTCCAGCATAAAGACATGGTTGAATGAGTTCGGTGTGGAAGAACTTGACTGGTCCTCACAGAGCCCTGACCTCAACCCCATCCAACACCTTTGGGATGAACTGGAACAGAGATTGCGAGTCTTCTCGTCCAACATCAGGTGTCCCAGTACTTTTATCTGTGTATTGTAGATATGGGATGTACTATAAGCATGCTGGTCCCTTTTATTAAGGGTTTCAAACATAAGCACATCTATTTGAGATTACTTAATTACTTAGGCGTGAGGAAAGTGAAGGTTTGCACGCTTTTAGAATGTGTCTTTGAGGTCCGAGCTGAAAATTCAGAATCCATCCTGACAGTTTTATACTTCACTCATCAACATTTCAGCCAGAGGTCTTATAATGTGGGAAGGACCCAAAGAGCTTCAACATCTTGGCTTTGCTTACAGCGTGGCCTCGCGTCAACCTGGCCAGGTGAACTGTTGCCTGGAGATGGCAGGGGACGTTTCAGATCTAATCGTTCTAGTGATGATTTGGATGAGACAGATAGGAAGCTTTCAGTGTCACTAAAGTTTTTTGGTTTCAATTAAACTAACAAATAGCTTCAGTTACGATGTAGTAATTTCAAACACACAGTGTGTGTGTGTGTGTATATATGTATGTATGTATATATAGTAGCCTACAGTTCTGTGCAGTAAGTCTTAGTAGACTGTTTAACACCATTTATCTGAACATTAAGAGACTGTTTGCCAGGAAATAGCCACACTGGACCAGGCACCCAGACCCAGTGTGGCTAGCCCCTGGCGCTGGTATTGGGCTGTTCTGGCTCGGACCACCCGTTTCAGCCCCCCCAGTGTCCCTCCCACTTTAAATAGGGACGGCGGTGACTTTTTAATCAGGGGCGTAAGAAGCATTTTTAATATATATATCAACCAACTTTAGCCTACATAACATAATCCGCAGCCCACCGTGACCATTATTTCATTAGACACTCTGATACTTATTTACTCCTCTCCCTGCCCCTGCCTTATACTCATCGTCTGTGTGCTCCTCTCCGCCTTGCCATACTGGGCACTTAGACACTGTGTCCTCTCACATAGCCTGGTACCATCTTCAACAACCTGAAACCTGGGCATCGCATTTGCTTATATGTCTATATACCGCCACGCCTTGACATGCAGCTGCAACACAAGACTGTGAGCATGTTTCAATTTGTTTCTATTTGAACCTTTTCTGAGAACACGTGTTTACACTTGCTTTCAATTTGGAGGGCAAACACTGACACTGGCCTTGTTCCATCATACATAGCTGAAAAAAGGGTAAAGTGATTTGAATGAAATCACTAATGCAATGCATGGGAGCACGGAGGCGAGTTCTGACAGACAGAAATACAAACTGTTTTGATGAGCTGTCAAGAGTCAGAAGAGAAATGCATCACCACAATGACAAAACGTCTTTAGTTGTGAAATACATGTAGAAACAATGGAAATAAACACAAACACAATGAGAAATGCTAACATATGTGGGGAAATGCGTGACTGATTTTAGAACTGCGTTAAGAGTGAGGAGAGTGTGAGAATTGCCTCAAAAATGAGAAAAAAACTAAATCATTGGACATGCTAAAAGTGCAGAGCCACCTGGTGGCCAAACCCATGTATTACAACTAGTTACAGAACCGCAAAGATAAGCTGGGCCAGAATGGATTTTGTAAAAGCATCACGTCTGGAATACAGTGCAAAGAGTGCTGTGTATACTCTTAAAAAGCTGACAAACAGGGTTCTTTGTAGCACTCCCATAAAAGAACTAATGATCCTTTATTGCAAAGGAAGTGGGTAAGAATGAAGAGCTGTTTTACAGCTGAAAGAACCAAATAATGCAAAGCTTCTATGGCAATTAATGCTATTTCTTAGAACCATATGTCAATCCAATAGAACCATTTAAAAGCATTTTCTATTAAGTGCGTCTGCCTGCATCAGCAGTCCTGCTCTGATGCACTTATGTTTTCTCTTTAAGGTCACAGTGACATTGCTGTCTCTCCTGGTAGTCGGCTGAAAGACACACTCCATTCTGAGCAGAGGATAAAGCAGCGGAGTTTGTTTGAGTGATGGAGCGCTTTAGGGATTAGCGCATTAGGGAATGGTTTTCCATCAGACTCCTCGTGGCTCTGAATATATGGTGTAAGCTCCTGTTTAGCGTTGCTGAACCTCATGGTCAGAGACCACGCTCACTTTAAAACAGCAGGGGTCAGGGGTTAGGGACCACCCATTACATTTCTGTTAACTGCCTGCTGCCCTAAAAGAAATGTTCTGGTGAAATATCTCTTTTTTTCATTCAAATCAGCCTGGACCTGCTTGCTTTTTAAAGGAAAGACCAAAATCCAGGACTTCAGTTATGCTGGACGAGCCTGATCCAAACACTCAATTTACATAACTAATAAAAGACAAATCACAATTGTCAAAAAGTGGATGTATAAAGTTACTAAATGTGAAAACAATGACTGTAAAGCAGCGTGCTGTATCATCTAATGTCATGGCATGCATGCATGTCAAAAATAACAGATATAAAAACAACAAACATGCTGTTAATCACTTATGAATGGTGTAAATGTTCATCCCTCAAAACGCTTCGCTTATATCAACATTATAGGGAAGCACACGTTTTCCAGGACCTTCATCACTCAGTATTACGAGGCCTCATCATTTACAAATCAAGCCCTGCTTCAATCTGCACACA
This sequence comes from Brachyalestes nurse, assembly GCA_037974405.1. Taxonomy (NCBI): domain Eukaryota; kingdom Metazoa; phylum Chordata; class Actinopteri; order Characiformes; family Alestidae; genus Brachyalestes; species Brachyalestes nurse. The sequence goes on along the minus strand of JBBPCY010000028.1, from coordinate 10,506,858 downwards.
CTTGTCACAAACTGCACTCAGCAATAGGCTAGACTATTAAAGTTTGCTTCCAACTTTGTGGACACAGTTTGGGGAAGAAACTTTTCTATTATAGCATGAGTTCGGAGTGGAAGAACTTGACTGACCCCATCCAACACCTTTGGGATGAACTGGAACGGAGATTGCGAGCCAGGCCTTGTCGTCTAACATCAGTGCCTGACCTCATAAATACTCTACAGAATGAATGAGCACAAATTCCCACAGAAACTCCAAAATCTTTTCCAGCTGTTATAACTACAAAGGCGGGACCAACTCCATATGTACTTGAATGCAGTATCATTAAATGGCTAAATGGTTAGGTGTCCCAATACTTTTGTCCTTATAAGTACACTAGCGGATCAGTACTGGTTTGTGAAAGGAAAAATGGTGTAATTTGAATAAACTATTCAAAGAGCAACCACAGCATGGTAAGAAAGGGCGGGGCTTTGGTCTGGTCTGTGCTGCTGCACTGCACACAAACGGTATTCAACAGCTTCACTTCTTTTATTGCACACCTTTATCATTTTGCAAACAAGTTGTCACAGTAACAATGCATAAGAGAGAGAGAGAGAGAAAAAAAAACAGAAGCATTTTGGCTGTTAAGAACAGCCTCTTGGGTTCTACGTACAGTATTTATAGATATGTACACATACACAATGCAAGAGCAGGGAGATATTCTGGGCCAGATATGGCCTCCGAAAGCCCACCGTGATCATGCCTTCTCCCTGCTTAGAAACTGCAAAACCCCCAACCCCCCCCTGGCTTCTGAATCCGTGTCCAGAACGAGGGGGTTCGGAAGTCCATTTGTGACAAATCCCAAAACATTCAAGTATCTCTAGCATTGCACAGGCACTGAGTTTACACAGAAACACACACATACACACGCCTCAAGTTTTCCCTTCCTATTGTCATACCTCCCAATGGTAATCAGAAACAGGGACTTCAGGAGGAGGAGTCCAAAAACAACATAAAAGAAAAAGTAACCCAACAAAAAGGAAAACAATTTTGCAGAAATGTATCACCCTTAGACATTTATAAATAATAAAGAGAAGCTTTCAAACACAACACACAATTGCACTGAGTGTCTTGCAATAGCTCGATTTTGAAAATAAAGAAACAAATTCCTCTAGCTCTTTAAACAAACAAACAAAAAAAAGTTGCTGTGTGTCAGTAAAGAGTCTCATTTGAAGCTGAGCGGACAGTCAGCTGCCCCTGTGGAAATGGTAAAGGCACTCTCTTGCCTTTTTTGGCCATAGTTTAGGAGAAAGACCCCCTCTGAGAACTGAGAACAAAAATCCATCTGTAAAATCGGACCAATTTCACACTTTAAGCATGTAAAATCTGCAGAGTAGAAGGCTAGTAACGAACGCGGCTTTGACTGTATTGTCTGCGATGACTATAACTTAAGTCTGAAGTGTTAAAAAATCAATTAACAACTGTAGCGAACAGGCCTTTTGTTTTATTGTACAAAATACACAAAGATTTTTTATGTACACTGGGGCAGAATGGATCGTTTCTGCTGGATAATTTCTAAGTGGCAGAATGAGACAAAAGAGAGACAGGTGTGGATGAGAAAATGGATGCCTTCTTGTGAAATGGCCAGTGATGTAATAACAGGGGTCAGAGGTTTGTTTCAAACCATGTACCGTCTTTGATTGGTTCTCTGCGACTGCACCATGGGCCGTGAGAGAGCAGCCTCTGAGAGATGATGAGATAGCCTGTGTGCGGTGACAAAAAGGACACAGAATTACCAAGTGGTGCATCTGAGGGAGTGAGGAAGCTGCCCATGCTGGGGAAACAGGTGCGTTCAGCATGGGGTCGGAGACAGCGGGCGGAACAAAAAACACCAATCAGTGTCATTCTCTGTTCCTCCAGCAAGTCCCTACCAAGTTCCAAGCCTTTTGAATAACCCCAAATGAGGCACACGCTCCACTGCTGAATACACCAAAATGAAAGATGAGCTCACAAACAAGAAAAAAAAAAGCCTCTCGACGTCGGATTGCACAATATCCAATTTAACGAAGTCTCCGTGAAAGGTGCCGAAAGCGACCGGAGGCCAGGAAACCCAAATCAGGTCAGACTCGAAGAGGAGAGGAGTTGAGTAAGAGTCGTCGCAGGAGAAGCACCGCACTGCAGTACTCCTCTTAAAGCTTCAATACGCCCTTATGTAAAAGATCTCACACAGAGCGCCGCAACAGTTGGCTACATACAATATGAACAGCAGCCTTAGATATAAGTCTTATATGAACAGGACTACATAAACGGTATTCGTTTCTTTTATCCCCGCAAACTCCCTCCGCCTAATGATTCTCTGTCCCTGTTTTCTTTCATAAAAATCTACTGTACACCACGTAGACTTTTGCACATCTGCTGTACACTCAGGTTACTTACTATATTGAGAAGACTCTCAAAGATAAATATGCAAAAGTAATAAATTATTTCTGATAGACCGTAGAATAAAAAGCAGGATGTAACAAAACAGTACGTACTGCAGCTTCCATCACAGATACAAAAAAACTCAAGCCTTGGCCTTTGAAGGCAAAAAAAAAGAACAAAAAACAAACATTAAACTGTCCCAGGTGTCATTGGTACCATCAAAAGCGAAAATGGACCTCTTTTCTGTAATGCTGCAGGTCTAAAGCCTCTCTAAAGAAAAGAACTCCCATGTCTGGTATCTGTGGACATACAACACATGGACACGTATGCAGGGCTGTACGGTTTGGAGGCGTTTGCAGCAAGTCTCGGAATTCACTGAATTCAAAGCTGTGGCTCAGGTGCAAGCCTGTGGCTCGTAGCAGGCGTGTCCTGACAAGCCCCGTGGCTGGTGGGCTTCAGGTCCTGGGGCCCCTACTACCTGGCTCTGGGGGCCTGATGGAGGGGAGCAGCGGCAGGCTGGGTCTCCAGGTCGTCCTCCACCACGGTGGAGTAGCCCTCCTTCTCCACGCACTCGGCTAGAACATTAAGGGCCAGGCGCAGGCGGCGGTCCAGAGCCTGCAGGTGTGGCTTGATGAGGATGGGGGCCAGGCGGTCCCGCAGGAGAGATTCCTCCATCAGAGAGCTCAGCTGGTACTCCTCTTTAGCCAGCAGCTGCAGCCGAAGGTAGGTAGACCTCCTCACCCTGATTTAGTGAAGAGGGACAGGGAGGTGGGAAGAAAGAGTGAGAGAGAACGGGAGAGAGACAGAAATAATTAGAGTGAGGCAAGAAAAGGAAACAGTGTGAAATGAGAGCTTACCCCACTATAATAAAAGAGTATGCCCAAACCTTCATACACTTTCTCCACTGATGTCCGCAGGCAAAATTCAGCCTTCAAACAATCTATGCTAGTGTAAGAATACACATTTATTTATATGTTTTGGTGATGGCTGCAATTCTCAAACATTTTTAGTCTAAGACCTTTATGGCTAGTAGGTGCCACAGTGTCCGTACATTTACATATAATGAGGTAATTTTACACATTTCTGTCAATTCAACCAACATCAGTACAGCCCTGCACATTCGCAATGAAGTTATAAATTTAAAGGGTTTCATTCTGGACTACTTTTTGAATGAGGCATCATACAGGACAGCCAATTAGAACAAAGCTCATTTTCATAAATCAGTATTAAAGACAGTATCTAAAACAAGCTGTTTAATTCAAAGGGGTAAAAAGAGATTGGAAATACATATTTAAAAGTCATTTAAAGTGATTGAAAATTTTCGAATATTTTTTTACATAAACAGCAACAGTAGGACTTTAACTATTAACAATAAAATACAATAAACATGTATTATATTGTTCTAATATGGAAATGTTAATAACTGGGCAGTTTTAATGCAAGTGACAATGTAGGAAAGCAGTTTACAAATCTTGAATTGGAGTGGGAATATGTTTCCATTAACTCGTTAGCTAAATTAGCCTCCTAGCTCCAGAACAAAACTAAATAATCAAACTTCAGACACCAAAAATGTATTGACTTGATTGACTGAATTTGAGGAAAAGGGTAAACTTTAATTATAAAATCTTTACGAAATCTCACCTGCAGCACTGACTCAAAGGCACCAAGATCGACATTTCGTCATGAGAGTGTTTCCCAAACCTGTGGGTTGTGAAAAAAGAAGTATTAGAAACAACTCAGGCTGTTGAAAGAGAAGAGTTAGGAATTAGAGATTTGCTAGTTCAAATCTAATGCCAGGCACTAAGGGATACAGATCCAACACCCTTGAGTATTACCTTTATGTTTTCAAGCAAAGCTCTGTACCCCCATGTTCTGTACCAGTGGCCTACTTTCTGTGCAGACCCAACAACCTTGAAAAGCAGCAGTAACTGCTTAGTTGATGAACAAATCAAATTCTGCCCTGGAGACGTGCTTCAGTAGCAATTTTCAGTTGGATTTTTGGTCCATAATTTGGCTTATTTTAGAGCTGATAAATAATTTGTGTAAAAGCTTTCGCACTTGTACGGAACAACAGCGCTTTCATCTACACCATGGATCCCCACATCCTGACTTTCACACCCAGCCTTCAGCAGTACATACATTATCAGCTGAGATGTAACCTTCGCTGACAATGTACATATTCACTTCGCTTGAAGGATCCCCCAGTTTCCATGGTTTCAGATTAGCTTTGCTAGTGGAAAAGTGGAGGTACATGAGGAACAAGCTTGCTCCGTCTGGGCTCACTGCACTGCATGGCTAGTTGAAAGGATGCTGAACATGGCTTACCCTCTGCCATTATCTAGATGTATGATGAATGTCTCATTCCCAAACTTCTCAAAGGTCTCATAATGGTGACGGTCCATGTTGCCTGTCCAAATGGAACAGAGGGATGGAGAAAGAGAGAGAAAAAAACAGACATATCGAAAATTACAGTCTTTTGTTTAAAGTGTAAAGTGTCTATTTTTTAAATGCAAACATACAACAGTGTGAAATTCTTTCTCTGCATTAAACCCATTAACCCAAATGAAGCAACAGGCAGTCAGGAACACAGCACCCAGGGAGCAGAGGTGCCACTAGCAGTCCTAGGATTCGAACCCACAACCTTCTGATTACAGAGGCTACTCCCTAACCACTAGGCCACCAGCTGCCTACTGTTTAAATTCCATTAACCCTTAGAAGTTGCAGCTAATGCCAGCGCAAACCAAAGCAAGTTGTAATTTTAGATGATTTCTCACTCGTTGCTCATGCAAACATGGAGGACAATTCATTCAAGCTGGATACTATTTATATTAATGGCATTTTTTAGACGCTTTTATCCAAAGCAACTTCCATTCCCTAACTACATGGGACAGTCTCCCTGGAGCAACTTGGGGTTAAGGGTCTTGCTCAGGAACCCAGTGGTATTGTGCTGAAGGTAGGATTTGAACCCATGACCTCTTGGTCCAGAGGCAAGTATCCTACTCACTAGGCCACCACCACCCCCTGTGTGTGTGTGTGTGTGTGGGGGGGGGGGCATTCGGTGGGTTGTGGCAGCAGAATTGCTGGTTTTCAGTCATATTAAACATAAGCTGTTATAATATCCTTTATTAGTCCCACAAATGGGAAATTAGCAAAATGCAGAAATGAGCAGAGCTGCCGTAACTTGCTGCCACTCGCTGGGGGCGCCGGAAGTAGGAAGTACATAATTTATATGTAATATCATAGGCAAAATGCTTCGCTTGCTCTATTTTTCTATAAAACTGTAGTCAAGTTTTGCCCATCTCTACAGAATGAAATGTGTCATGACTGCTGATTGCCAAATTTACATGACTGAAAAGAATAAAACACAAAAGAATACAATGTCTTTTTTTAGTTGGTGTAGGTACTGTGTGTGCTCAGTAGATGTGTGTGCACATACAGAATAATTCACTACAGTGCCAACAAAACCCAAGCTCTTCCTGTGCCTATGCACCTTTCTTTAACAACTTACTGTATGTGACCGTATTCTTCATCTTCTCCCACACTCTGAACTTCAGGTTGCCCAGGTGCTTTGCTACATCAATCAGCACTCCAGAGAGTATCTCAGGATCCTTCAGTTTACACTGAGTCCTAGGAAAAACATTCATGGGTCAATACTGCTGTAGGTTCAGCTGCATAACTTTAGAAAAAAAAGAAAAGGCACAGGGAATTACCTTTTCAGAGTGGCTTTGTATCTCTGCAAAACGGAAAGTGGTAAGGTTTAGATATTTGCATTGATATGATTTGTCTTTCAAGTTACATATTACAAGCCTCTTCTTATTAGTGAATTCAGGTACTGTAAAATGCACCCATTCAGCCGTTCAGATGTGCACACACAGCTTGAATGATCTCCAAAGTAAAGCACTGCCCACAGAATGGGATGGTCCTGATCAGCCATCCAGTAATATAATCTGGCATCAGGCTTCAGAACTGGGATGATGGAGAACCGTGAAATACCTTGGGGAGCTGGAGTGGCACCCCCCTCTTAACCTAGAATCAATCAACATCAGTACACACCAGTACTAATGCTCTTGTGGCTGAGTGCAATTCAATTCTCACTGCAATCCTGGATTGCTGGTGTCCAGCACAGGTAGCTGATTCCCCATCTCAAATAAATCTAGTTCAACTGATCTGTCTGAGCTAGGAAATTATTAACTTGCTAAATGTATATCACCAAAAAGTGTAATCCAAGTGTAATCTAGTATAAAGCCTTCCCAGAAGTGTGGATGCTTTACTGCAACAGACCAGGGAACACATGTCCTTTTACTACCCTTGATTAATGTCCCATGACATGAAAATTTCACTTTATGAAATTTTTTAACATTAATATGATTTCCCCTAGCCTGATTATGGTCCTGCAGTGGCTAGAAATGGCGATATGTGTAAAGCATGCTTTGGTCATCCTGCACCACCATTCAGAGAGAGACAGCTCAGATGGCCCGATCTGGAATTTAGCCCCTTATGTCAACATAAGGGGAAATGATCCCTCCCCTGTATCGTTCTTTGCCTGCCCAGAGAATTTCGACCCTCCCCTAAACAATTTGCTCCACCGACAGTCATGGCTTGCAGAGGAGTGAAGCATGGTAGTTGCTCAGTGTTTCGATATAAAAATGAGCACAAATGTATTTTTTCAGTTCCTTCACACAAGCCTCTGAAGATCCAGTGGGTTAATGTAATTTTTTCTGGAAATACACCGACACGACTTCCAAAATAAATGTATGTCTGCGCCAAACATTTCGCCGAAGACTGTTCCCTCAACTTGGGGCTATACAGAGCTGGTCTTGCTGAGCGGCTGAAAATTAAGTCTGGATCAGTACCAACTCTCCTTGGTCAGCTACAAACCTCAGACAATATATATTTTGACATTAAATAAGTCTGTGTAGATGAGAACAACATGGTTATGAGAACCATTATCCACTCTTTCGTATGCAAACCCTTCACTGTGTACATGATGAAATAAGCACATTCAGAAAAACAAAACAAGATCAAATGGTCTAGAAAGAGAACATGCAGTGAACAGCACAGGTCCAAAGTAATGAGGATGAGTTGTAAACTTGCTTGGTTTATGGGTGTTCAACAGCATCCTTAAAGGGGTGCACATGGTGGGTGGCAAAAGCAGAGTCAATTAATAATGTAAGATGTGTGTGTGTGTGTGTGTGTGTGTATGTCTAAGGGACATACACCCATTATCAAATATATAATAAATTCAGAAACTGCAGCATACTCATTGTACCCTTTGTAGCTATTATATATGTAGCTTTGCCTGTATAGTGTGAATGTGTTCACACACTAGCACCCTTATTCATCCACACACACACACACACACGCGCACATATGCACACATACACATGGACACACACACACGAGCATACACATGCAAACATGTACATGTATACACACACACACACACATACACACACATGCACACACACGCACAAACACACACATGCACACAAACACACTCACACAGCAGCGCTGCAATCAGCAGTGATTTCTAGGCATCCCTTTAACCCCAGGAACTTGTTAATGTTTCATGGAAAGAGCCACTAGAGTCCTTGTTGGCTGACTCAGAATCTTTTGACTTAGCAGAAAAAAATGGGCCAAGTGTTCAAAGAGTAACAAGATGTTGTGGAGTGTGCAGAAACTGAGTAGAGGGCACGTTTCCTCTCTGTTTTTTTCTTTCTTTCTCTCTCTCTCTCTCTCTCTGTCATTCTATGGATGCATGCTTATACCCTCTCTCTTCCATGCACTCAAATTGTCCCTCTAAATTCTCACACTCTCTCTCTTGCTTTCCATCTGCTTTTATTACTTTTCCTTAATACTCTTCAGACTGTCTCGCACTATATTCTTTAATTAACAGGGTCATGTTTCATGGTTATAGACATAACTTCCACTCCAGGGCACATCAGACAACAACTGATCTACAACAACCAAAAAGTGTGTTAATGAGAGCTTTCTCTTGAGGCAAAGGAGTAATTATGATATACAAAGTTTATTTTAAGTTTCTAGTTGCTGATCAGTCTATCTGATCAACACCTCAGCACTGAGCTGTTTGCAGCCAGTGAAAGAAAAAGTTCACCAGTTTATCAAAACTGAAGAAGTTATCAGTTGATGTTGAACTTAGTCTGTAAATAGCGTCACACACACATAAGAAGTGCTGTAAAGGGTTCATAAAAGACAGATTTTTATTACTGTCATTGGAAAGTTATTGAGTAAACAATTATAAAAAAAATATAGCCGTGAACAGCAATAAGCAGGGTCCAAGCTGTTTGCGCCCAGTCCTCCAAACAGCAATGCTGACAGGTTAGAATGCTTTAAGCTACACAGGCCGTTCATGAAGTATATAGAAGAAATCCAAATGTCCTGTTGTAGTACCTCCCAGTGACCACCGTTCACGACACTTGGCACAAGTTATTGTAGTATCAAACACATACACATTTCTGAACTTGTGATAGAGAGCAGAATTCAGCAGCAAAAAGCAATTGTGAGTATATCTTATGGTTCATGAGTTATAAGCAGAAAACCACTGCAATGTTTGATTGTGTGCGAATCCCAATGGGCAAAGTGGACTAAAATAAATCTGCATCATCTAAGCATGTATGTCAACAAATGTACCAAGTTTGAGAATCGTTGGCCTGGGATAACCATGTTTTTTGCCACGTAGAAATTTTTGGTGCCCCTTTGGCTGATATTGGCCATGTATTTCAGATTTCAGGTCGCATAATGTCACTTATAATCGAGAATGTGCTAGAGCAATGTCTTCTGGTGTGGAATGCAAATTTGTGAGCTCATTGGCCACACGGCTGGAGAGATAGAGGCAATTTCATGCTATAAGTGCTTTTTGACCTGTCATAGCGCCACCAAGTGGTAAATATGGACACAAATGACGGGACTCCAGCACTGCTTATGAGTAATTGCAGTTTAACTGATTGTATGCAAAAAAATAAATAAATTTGCATATGGCGGCCATGCTGTTTGAAAATTTGAACATGTTTTTAATAATTATGGACAACGAGTGTCTTGCGATTCCAATGAGACCACAATTGCACAGATTTGTGGAAAAAACAGGGATTAGTTCACAAAAGTTGTTACATATTATGCAAATTAGCAAAAATGCATTTTGGCGTACCTTTTAAGTTATATCAAAGTTTAACAATGAGCAGACTGACCAGTTCATGCAAGTTTCACTCTTTTATCCTGAACAGAGTTAGCCTGGTTTGAAGTGAACAGGCCATGGAAGAAATTTAGCAATAAACACAATTATCTACTGTAGTGCCCCCCATTGGCCGATGTCAATGAAATTTTACACACACACACTTCGGTACCACATTATACATCTGTACCAAATTTGGTGCTGATCAGACCCAGCCTTAGCAATTTGGGACCATTAGAGTCAATTACGTCACATCCGGATGAATGTACTCGCAGGTCTTGGCCATGCTGTTCAGAAAAGTCCAAAAGTACTGCGTTTGAGTGATACTTTGCATGTGTTTACAAAGTTTGGTAAGCATTGACCCAAGGGCTTATGAGTAGTTGCAGTTTAAGTCATTGTATGCAAAAGTTGACAAGCTTAATTTGCATTTGGTGGCCATGCTCTTTGCAAATTTGCACATGTTTTTGATAATTATTGACAATGAGTGTCTTGCGATTCCAATGAGACCACACTTTTGCACATTTGTGGAAAAACCATGGACTAGTTCGCAAAAGTTGGTTTTGCATATTATGCAAAATAGCAAAAACTCTAATTAGGCAGAAATTAATGGGCAGAGTCTCATTTGATTCGACTGATCCCAAGGAGTAATATGCAAAACTAATTTTGAAAATTGGACCTACGGATCAAATTTGCTGAAACTCAAGGCAAAAGTTCTTGTTATAGCGCCACCTATTGGCGCAATGGCATGGCTCTTGGTGCCTGAGCAATGGTTGGAATACCGCATGTACCTACCAAATTGCAAGGCTGTGCGCCTTACGATTTTTGCTCCCTAACGCATTTTGAGGCAGAAAAATAATTTTTTAAAATCAGCATAGATACAATAGGGATCCTTCGCACTGCGTGCTTGGACACCAAATCAGCATAGATACAATAGGGATCCTACGCACTGCGTGCTTGGACCTGTAAAAAAAAAAAAAAATCAGCATAGACACAATAGAGATCCTCACACTGCGTGCTTGGACCCCTAATAAAAATCAGCATAGATACAATAGGGATCCTCGTACAGTGTGCGTGGACCCCTAAAAAAAAATCAGCATAGATACAATAAAACCAGCATAAATACAATAGGGATCCTTCGCACTGCATGTTTGGACCCCTAAAAATCAGCAAAGATACAATAGGGATTCTGTGCATTGCGTGCTTGGACCCCTAAAAAATCAGCATGTATACAATAGGGTTCCAGCACTGCATGCTTGGACCCCTGAATATGTAAAAAAAAAAAAAAAAAAACAAGTATCCTATGTAGCACATGTAACAGCGTATGTCTGACATCTTATTAACTGGTTGTGTGATGATGGCATAGTCTAATTTTGGGTTGTCTTTCAACTTTAAATGCACTAATTATTAACTAATTTTAATGCATTAACTAATTTTAATTTTAAGTTCCTATGGCCCAAAATTTTATAAATGCCATCACAAGGTACTGAAGATACTGCCCAAACTCTTGGAAGTTCATACCAAGGATGTTACACTTATCAGAGGTTACTTGAGATCATGAAAGATAGTCCACAAGACCTCCATTTTAATGTGGTCAGTTTTACAGTGCGAATGAACGGTGCCCTGTCCTGCCCCTGCCCCTTGTTTCAGCATTCTAGAATATTCAGCGTTCCCGGCCCTTTGATGTAAGTGTCCATCAAATGATGCCGACTTCCAGGATGAGCCAGAGGCAAAAAACATCGCCCATTTACTCAAAATGACAATGTTTCATACATTAAATTCAGTTTTATTTCTAGTGATAGTTCCCTCTGAAATCTGTGTCATCTGCCAACCTATGCTAAGTAACGAGGCTGTGAAACCATCGAAATTACGCCAGCATTTGGAAACAAAACAAGCACATCTAAAAGATAAATCAGATGACTTCTTAAAAAGAAAATGCGATGAATTGGCCACCCAAACCAAAGTGCTGAAAAGTAATTTAACAGACAATGAAAAACTTACAAAGGTGTCATACATTCTGTCCCATCACATAGCCAAATGTCAGGAGCCATTCACGATTGGGGAGAAGCTAGTTGTGCCCTCCATTGTCAGTGCTTGCTTGGAAGTGTTGGGTCCAGCTGCTGCAGCAAAAGGTAAAGGAGATCCCACTGTCAAACGACACCGCCTGTCGCCGAATTGACGACATGGCAGCAGACACTGAAATGCAAATCACAGAGAGGACAAAAGCATCTGTAGAAAAATTTAGCTCAATTGATTTGATTCTAGAAGTCACCCGAGGGCTGATTCACTACTATATTCAACCAAATATACAAGGAAATTTAGCTTAGTTGATTTATTCTCCACCAGAATATAGATAGGAATCTCATGGAAAAGCAATGGGTATGAGACCCGTTTGCCAATCCAGAGATGAGTGATCTGCCACCTGTGGTCCAGGATAAACTTTTGGAGCTCTCGTTGACACTGGGTTACAGTCAAGCTTTGGCCGGCTGTCTCTGTCCAAGTTCTGCCTATCATGCGGTGAGGAATATCCCCAGCTGAGTGAGATGGCAGTTCAAACAATTTTGCCCTTCCACTCCACGTATCTGTGCGAGACCGCTTTTTCTCAACTGAAAGCCACGAAAACAAAGGACAGGCTGAACTCAAAAACTCGCTCCGAGTGGCTGTGTCAGCGTGCCTTGCCCGTTTCGACCAGTTAGTGGCGAGAAAGTAGGCACACTCATAATATTAAAATGTTGATTTAAATTTTTTAGTGCCAAATAATCTCCGTGGGTGACTAGACCTGTAATTGAATTTAAGTTAAACGTCCATTTGCAGGTTGAGCACCATTTGGCAGTGTTCAAAAGTGTAGTTAAAAAAATACCAAACCCAGCCAAAAAAAGTGAAAAAAAAGGTTTCTTGGTTCTTATATATATATATATATATAGGTACATAATAATAATTATATGCATAGGTACATAATAATAATTAAAATAATAATAATAATAACAACAATGCCTAATTACTATATATCTGGATATTTACTTGGCATTTACTTGATTTACTTGCCATATTTACTTAATATATTTATTTGGCAGTAATCTCAAATTTAGCCAAAGCACTCCTGTTAGGTCTATTAGGTTTAATATTGTTCTTACATAGGCATAAGCCCTAATAATACTAATAGTAATAATGACAGTAATGGTATAATAATAATAATAATAATATAATAATAATAATAATAATAATAATAACATCTATCTATCTATCTATCTATGCGGATACGCATTCGGGGGAGGGCGTGGGGGCAGTCAGGCAGTCATTTATGCAGGGCCCTGCAGCCCCAAAGCCTGACATGACTGGTCCCCCGGACAAGTTTGAGAAACGCTGCTCTACATGACTAATATATTCTAATACTTTTTAAAAACATATACACTTTTATAACTTTTGAACAGTAGTATGCATATTTTGTGAATAAGACAACTATGTTTCTGTCCTCTTTTCCCTGTTGTCCTGCTTGAAACCAAATCCAGTCATTTGCTGCCAAAACAGGAGAACTGGCTAAATGTTATTTGTGGAGTTGTGCCGGAAGCGCTATGGTAAAATCACCTTTTTTCCCCGTAGGAAAGCAATAAGTAATGGAGTGACTTGGGAAACAAAAAGCAAATGTGTGCTGTCAAGATTGGAGTTAAACGTGAGTAACTTTTAAAGTAATTAGAGCCAAAAGAACTAGAGCAGTAATTTTCCTCTGGAGCTGACAGAGAAGATTAATTCAGACATGTAATGACGGATGAGGAGAGGACTTGCAGTAAAAAGTTTTCTAGTGAAAGGTACAAACAGTTTAAAGTCAGAATTTGGAAAACATACATGACAAAGGAATTGAGATTCAATATTCATAGACTAGGCAGGTTCAGGCAACTAATTAAATGTGGGTTTTTTGACCAAAAGAGAAAAGAGAAATACGAAAGCCTTAATTCTCACTTTGCCATGTGTCACGTTGGGGTATGGGAAGGACGCACCAGAGAAACAGCTTTGCTGTGAATACAGTTCTTTTATTTAACGCGTCAATATAACGCAGCAGTGAAAAGGCAACTAAAAGATACGTTTTTTTTGCAGGGCAAACCCCCTGGTGCCAGGCTCTCCCTCTGATACGGTTTCTAGTGTCCTCTGAGTCTTCTGGAGACTCTTCACAATCAGTCTGTAAACACAAGGGACAACACACTCTTTAATGTTGGCAGTGATCTCGCACACCTTCTTGCTCCAACCAGTGATTCTCCGGCTTGTGTGATCTTTTCTTCTCCCGTTGGTCTCTCATTCCACTGGCACCAGTGGGGAACACTCCCATACTCTGACCAAGAGCCTCTGGACCAGCTGGGCTGAAATACACTTACACACACTCACCAACCAACCACACGACACCAACACTTTGACATGATTAACCAAAGATTAAAGACAGGTGGACCTGTGATTAGGAGCCTCGCAGCGCTGCTGCTCACTGGCTCCTAATCACCACACATTCTACCATTCACTCACACTACGGCTGGGTAAGGTGTCACCTAATATTCAGGAGACTCGCTGCGCTGCCGAGACGGTACTGACGTAACACCATGAAGTAGTTTTTACATTTACGACGTTTGGCAGATGCTTAAAAGTGACTTCCATTCCCTAACTACAGGTCTCCATGGAGCAACTTGGGGTTAAGAGTCTTGCTCAGGAACCCAGTGGTGGTGTGCTGAAGGTAGGATTTGAACCCTTGACCTCTTGGTCCAGAAGCAAGTATTCTACCCACTAGGCCACCACCACCCATGAAAATTATAATAATATCACGAAATATCATTATTACACCAAATACATTCAATAGTTCAACCCTAACCCTATTATATTGATTGTTCGTGTGTTTACATAAAAATTTTGTTTGAAAACACATGTTCAGAAAACCTCTTTATTAAAATTTAAAAAGTGTCTTTATTAAAACCTTAAGTGCCTTTTCATGTTACATTCTGAAAAGGCAGTCCTTTACATTTTTAGGAGAATACTTGAGAAGTGTCATGTAGAAGGAGAGAGAAAGAACTTACCAGGCTAGGAGTTTGCCCTTGTAGCGTGATGGAGGAACCCAGACGCGAACAGAAGCGAGAGGGTTGGTAGAATCACACGCTTTGTTCTGTGAACGCTCTCAAACAGAGTTAGGATTCACACTCATGCACACAAGGTAGTGAGTACTCACGTGATTTCAGGGTTAAGAAGACTGGCGAGGTGAGGGGACTCAATGAACCAGTGATCCGGATCCATCCATTTCCTGTTTATACCTAGTGACGAGCTCATTTCCTTGCGTGTCACCTGACGTGTGTATGTGACAAGAAGTTGGACCAACATGTGTAAAATAAACCAAATCAATAAAGGTCTTTCAAATTCAATGAAAAGAAATCAGGGTAGGTTGAATCAATTTTAGTAAATTAAGCTGGATCAACTATACTGTCTTATTAAAAAAAAGCTGTCTGAAAGGTGAGTTGGGGATGAAAATGGTGTATCATAAATATAGAATAACAATGATAGACTAACAAATGTTTTGCTTACTTTGAGTTGTTAAAAATGTCTTTTCTATCCTCTGGTCCCAAACAGAATGTAAAGATTAATAAAACCTTACATGGTCTTCTGGATCTTCCACTAAACTCAAGAATCTTGAATAAAGATATTTTGTCACTTCACTCCATGAGTTATTTATTTATTTATTTACTGGTGTCCTGGTCTGTGCATTGGACTTTTACTATAGAAAACAAAAGAATATCCATTAAATTGCTTCCTTTCAAGGAATGAGAGGTTATTAACATGTCCTGCCCTTCTCTTGCAGTGCTCCAAATTTATGAGACACATTTTTGTGGACCAATAATAACACATTGCTCAAGCCTGCACTGTAGGAGTGATGGCTTAGATGTTCGAGTTATTCAGTTTTCAAACATTTAACAGCATATCTGAACATGATTGTGTCTGATCATCCAAGGATCTTACTTCACATACCTCTAGCTGTACTCAACCTTGCAAGCCTCAGGTAGACCTTGATGTAAAAGGCATACCACCCTCCAATCTTCAAGTTTATACTAAACCAAATGATCAGCACTGTGAAATTCTGAAATGATGGAATGTAAGTGAAAGGAAAGCTGTTTACATCCACAATTAACCTTGAGTGCAGTGTTGGGATGATTATTTAAGACATATAATGTAGTACTCCTTACAAATTCCACTGTTTTTTTTTTTTTCAAAAATTCTGCATAACTCAGATGTTGAGATGTAAGAATTGTCATTCAGAGAGGTGTGATGTGAAAAGGTGCAATGTGGAGAAATGCACTTGTGTTGGTATATATATATATACTGTATCCCCCACTTTTCACAGGTGTTACGTTCCAAGAGCACCTGCGTATAGTGAAAAACTACGTTGTTGTGTTTTGGCAAAAAAAAAGCCTAAAAATGCCTATTTTTACAGTGTAAACCCTATATATGCCCCCAAATATGCTCCTAGAACACTTTAATTTCATTTTAAACTCAGTTTAATGCATTACCCTAAAGAAAATGTAAAGGTAAACCCGTATTCGCCTCTTTTAATTTAAATTCCCCGCAACTCGGAAGGTCAAAATTATTGGGACACCACAGCGAGGTGAACGGTTTTTGGGGAATAACTCCTGATCTACTCGGGCTAAAAATACAAATGAGGGCTCATTGGAAAGGTCTCATGGAAGTCTACTGAACTGTGCAGTTTGAAGTATCTAAGTTCATTCCCCGCCAAGATATGCAACTCAGAAAGTCGCGGCACAAAAGTATTGGGACACCGCGGCGAGGTGAACGGTTTTCGGGGACTAACCTCTGATCTACTCGGGCTAAAAATACAAATGAGAACTCATTGGAAAGGTCTCCTGGAGTGCACCACAGAGAAATCATGCTTGGAGTGCGGGGGCTCAACCCTAGTGTTCGAAAAAAGTGCTTCCAGGGCAGCTACAGCCTGGAATAGGCAGATATGTTTAAATGTCATGACATGAGGAAAATTCAGTTTTTCTTGATATAAGCCCTTTAACATCTTGTGAGCCACCACATATCCAGGGCTGATCGGTGTAGAATGAGTGCACCAAACTATCTGCAGTTTCTGAGAACCTGGAGAAGACTTGAGAGCAATCAGTCCAATTTCTGCTCCCAATCAAAGAAGGCTCAGGGAGCCCTGAAGTGTCCCAGCAGTGTAACCGAGTGGCCAGTGTTCCTCACCCAGCTCTCACCCAGCCTTTGCTCTCGAATCAAACCGTAATCGAAGAGATCGCACAAGTGTCCATGTGAGATCTGCCTGAGCTCGGGCCGATCAATACAGTGTCCAAAAGAGCCAAAAGATGGTGGAAAATGAAAAGCAGTGGGAAGGAGGAGAGCTCTGTACGCTGAACTGATTTACCGTTCTATCTCCTCTTTCTCCCCCATTTCTTCAGACAAGAAGATATCCTCAGAAAAACAATCCAGCATAGAGGCAACACCTGCTTCGCCACCCACTTGATGACTATTCATTGGCCCTAAAAGTCTTATTTTTCCTCAAATATTTTATCAGCATTTGTTGTGCGGTTTTCCCTGAGTCAATATAATTAATTTCCTTTTGAGATTAATTTGTTTCTTGTGTGTGTGTGTGTGTGTGTGTGTTTAGAATGAACTCAGTTTATTCACCTTTTCAATGTGTTCAAATATAATTGGAGAGATGGCTGAAGCTTGTTTTTCTAAATATGGCCCATTTATCTCCTCAGTTTCATTTCTGCTGTTGTTTTCTCTTTCTTTCTCTTTTGGGGGCCTACATTTTTATGCTGCATCATTAATGCAGGTTGGAAGTGAAGTGGCTCTCCAAAGTCATGTCCCTTCTAGCAGCAAGAATCATGGCACGCTATCAGCAGGCTGTGTTGCAGCTGATTAGCCCGACAGTGGTCAATTTCCTTGGCTGTGCATACAGAGCATTGCGATTATGGCCAACAATCATAAGATGAGGCTGTGGACCAATTAAGCTCTTCAAATTTTGACAAATTAGAACTCTGACCTGGTTCATCTGCTTTAAGTCGTAATTTATTTGCAGCTTGAGCGGCAAAACCCAGCTGGAAACCTGACTGTTTCTTCAGGGTAACTAAGCAACCTGTTTCAAGTCCTCTTCTGCAAGTTTTCCCACTGTGAAGGCTTTGACAGAGCCTGCTGATCAGGCTGGGGAGAAAGGGTTGCAAGGAACAATAAATTTGTCATGGTTTTCTGCAGCAAAAGTCAATTTCCTTGCAGATTCTTTCATTTCACCAGAGCCTCACTTTAAATTTAAATGACATATACAGGCATGGCAAGGTTTGATAAAAGCAGGGGGCATAATTAAGATGTTTACTACTGCTCTTAAAAGCATATGAGCAATAATCCACACGCTGTGATATAAATGTAATTGTGCGCACTGCTTAATCACATTATAATAAGACAAGGGCAGTTTTTGTGATGTCTTAGTCATGCCATAGACTATTAACAGGCAAGGAGATGTGGCAATGGTCTGCAGATCCACCGTATAATAAACATCCTCAGTCCCTTGCCTTTATCAGTCGTTCCTGTTTAAGATTCAATGTAATGTTTCTTTCTCTCTCCTCTGGCATTTGATTGCCTCACTCCTCAGTTTCGGTAAATATTGATATTGGTGGAGCTCAGTGTTCATGCGCCTTCTGCATATGGCAAGGTGCAACAGCTATAAATACCAGGAGTGATGGAAAGAAGAATAGATGTTCTTGTTTAAAGAGCATGTTACATCTTCACAGTGCAAATGTACTGTGAATGCTTTTACAAATTTCCTCAATGGTTCTTGGAGTGCACATAACGTTCTTTACAATTCTGAATTTACCTCTGTAATACGGAATATCACTTCCAACTAGATGCATTTCTGCAAGAAAACGTGAAGTGTGTTTGCATGGTTGCTATAAAACAGGTGTTTGGAGACACACAAACATTGGTTTTACGGTCAAAAAAGATGTATATTTGAACCTACAATCTTCTGATTAGGTGCCAGGCTCTCTACCACTGAACCAGCGGGGAGCTGCACTCACAGGCTGGTTCATTTTAATTAAACCACAACAAACAATGACACATCTTTTTTGTAACAGACCCGTTAGTTTCTCCGTGTTTGTGTTTATCCACGTTTTGTCCGTCTTTCCACCATAGCCATGACGTCACAGACTATCTCTCCAACAGACATTTTTATTGCGACTCGACAGTCTGCTCTCTCTCCCTCATATGTTACAGAGGTTTTTGACCACAAAAATGTATTTTTTAATTGATCAGTTCTTGGCCCCTGATCAATCAATCAAAAATCAAAATGCAATGGATAGTAATGTACATTTAGAGTTGGAATTTTACCAGAGTTCAATACCGACTCTAACAAGAAGTGATGCAAAAATATAGGTGGAATAAAAACAATAATAATTATAAAACTTACGAAGAACAGCAATCACACTAATTACTCTTTGGAGAACCATTTAATCTGGTTAGCTCGTGTGAGTGGGTAGTGGGTGGGGCTGCAGGCAGCGTCCCCATGAGCGTGCAAGCAGGCAACATTTTTTCATGAGTTATAAGCTCTAAATATAACTTTATTTTACTAATTTTACACATATGAGAAAACCCAAGCCCAAAATGGAACTTATTTGGTCATCATATCAGTATTTTAGAGCTCCCCCAAAATTTCACAAATCATGTTTCCAGGGGAGCTCATATCACCACTAGGGGAGCCATAGCTCCCCCTGCTCGCCCCTAGTTCGCACCCTGGGGTTAGGTTTAGGGTGAGGTTTAGGGTTTGGGTTAGGGTTAGGTTTAGGGACTTTCCCTGGCTCACGGCATTTCAACCTGTTTCAATCGCTTTGCAAACAAATACGATCAACTCATTATTTCTCTCCTACTGTCCCTCAGTCACCAGTTACCCTGGAGCATGTTTTAAAACAAGTGTGTTTTCTCTCATACTCCACCTAATTCTTTCTTTTTAATTTGATTTTCTTCCCAGATGTTCTTCTGTCTTTGTCAAGCTGTTGTTGGAAAAGGATCACACATGGGAGTGGGGGAGGCCCTCAGCAAAGGCATGAGAAGTGATTGACACCCTGTCAGACCCTCCTCTTGCAATGATCGGTCTCATGTACTACTCAGTGACATTTTTAGCCAACATGACCAAAAGCAACCAACTGCAGCTTTAATGAAAGTTCAGACACCCTTTACTATTTCTTCTAAACCTCCCTTTTGAAGAAAATAAGAAAAAAAAAACGTTTTGTAAAAAAAAGAAAACCTTTCTGAAATAAGACATTCTGAAGACAAATGTGTAAATCATTAGTTCTCCTTCTGCACAATTCCACAAATCAGATTTCTGAAACGTGGAAGAAAATAATGAGATCTTACTTGCAATTTATGTAAATGTTATTCAGCTGAGACTGGGGTGAGATAAATCAAACAAGAAAGAGGTAAGCCATCTGTGAAACTCTTTGATTTGATCAAGTGTTTGATCAACATAAGAATATCCAAGTTTCTAAGGAACAAGTGAAAATTGATTGTCTCACTCTAATTTCAAACAGAACTTATAAATATCTAGGAGACGTAATTGTAATTTAGAGGAGAATTTCTTTCCTCTGGTAAGTTACCAGGTTTATTTGGTGAATTAGAAAAGAGGTGTTAATAAACTGTGCCCTGTGGAGCTGTGGGTTGGAGAATGTAGAAAATGCAGTATGTTACTTTTGAATGTTGAGGCTGAAACATAATAAAATCAGCTCCATAATTATTGGACCCATTGTTAAAGATGGATAAAATGGTACTCAGGAATATCTTTGTTGTATATAGTTATAGTGAAAAGATTCTCCCTCTTTTTGTATTAGTCATTGTTTTCAGGTCATCATGCTAAATTTAGGAGAACAAAACGAAATGCGAGATACAGATATATTTAATATCTTCTACATGGAAGAAAAACATGCTATCACCCAGGAGAAAAGGTAAACGTAACAAATGTTCTTAAAATTCATAGTATACATAAAAAAAGGTAAATGTTCAACTGAATGTGAAGAATATACCACTTCTTTAACATTTTGCCTCAGCATTTCCATGGGGTTCAGATCAAAACCTCAAAACCTTAATGCTGTTTATTTTTAACCATTCAGATGTGGACTTGCTTCAGATTATTGCCTTGTTGCATAACTCAACTACAGTTGAGCTTCAGATCAATATTTGGGCTAATTCTCCCATAAAACCGGACATTCTCCCATAAAATTGAGGTAAAGATCAGAAGTCTATCTTCCAAAATGTTATACTATAGACTAATCAGTTCATATTTGATGCCATCAAGGTGTTTTCTTGTAATTACGAGACAGGCCTTTATGAACCTCTAGTTTATCAGTGGGTTTTGCCCTTTAACTGGATCCCATCTTTGCCCAGTTTCATATGTAATAATGGAATAATAAGCGTTGACTTTATCTGCAGAGAACAAAGCCTGCAGTTCCTTAGATGTTTTATTTGCGACTTCTGGGGTAGGTCACTGCTGCAGTCTAGATGGAAATATTATAGGCCAATCACTTTTTGGAAAACTCCCCACTGTGTCAAGTTTTCTAAATTTTGATATAATGATCCTCATTGTGATTTAGTGGACTCCCAATGACTGAGATCACATCCGTTCTGAAAAATTCCAATAACTTTCTTTCTAATTTCTTCAGAAATGTATTCTGATTGCAGCATTGTGTGCTGGTTATTGACATTTTATTTGGCTTCTCATTTTTGAAAAGTGGTGTTTATCGTCAACACGGTTGGCAGCAATCAAGCCACTGATCTCAAATTTCTGACTAAACACACAAAAAATAGAGGAAAGATGCAGTGAAGTGGCCTCTTATCATTGTGCATGAACTCACCACAGCGTGAGGCTTTGACTGACTGGAAGCTGTGATTTAGATGATTAATAAGTAAGATCAGTATTCAAAGTCATTACAATGCTATATTAAAAAACACTGGGATTAAAGTAACTTGCTGTAAAGGCAGATACCTGCCTATAGGAGCTCAACACATTATCTTCTCTATCACACTGCAGCAACAGGCTGAGGATCTGTTTAGAGCTTTATTTCGTTGGCTTGGTCTCACTTGTGTGAGGGAAATTCAAAATTAATTTGCTGCACTGGCAAGCTGCACCATGCGACCCACTCCCTCCACTCATTACAGCATGTGGATATTACCACCAGGGAAATAAGACTGCAGCGCATTAACCTCCGATCTAAGTTTGAGTTTGGATTGTGGTTTCGTTTGCAGATGTGCTTTGAATGCAACATCAGTAATTGCAGAGTTTTATTGTTCTCTCCCCATTAGACCCATCGCCTTTATCTGACTGTGGAGTCTTTGGAGCGTGTGTACTATCTCACCGCTGCTCTGTCAGGCAGGAATCATCTCCCTGTGCATTTCATGGTAGCATCTTTCACTCTGGGTGATGCTAAAAGCTTGCAATAAGGGAGAATTTGAGCAGTTTCTATTGCAGTTTATCCCAAAATGGTACAGTATTATATTCCAACTGTGGTATAAAGAAATTATTTGGACCCAGTTGGATCAAAGACATCAAGTAGATGGCAAACCATGCTGGTCGAATCTTTTTTTTTCTTTGCATGTTTCTTTCTTTCTTTCACTCATTCTTTCTCTCTTAATGGATCAAAGCAGAATCAATATTTTTCCGTCCATTCATTCCAAGTCCATGCGAAACACAGGGCCAGAATGCACCAAAGAGTAAAAGGCAGAATGGCATTCTGTGTAATTCTTTCATGTATCGCTGTTTCATACCACTTGAAAGTGTGTGGATGAATCAAAATTGGCCTACCGCCCAATCAGCCAATGGAAAGTCTCAAAGCAGCAGGGTGCACCCGCCCAGTCTCCATGGTAAAGTATGTTTGTATGCATATCCACTACCTTGTGTCTGAAATAACAGTGTTCTGTTTTTTTTTTTCTAATATTCCTCAAGCTTTGGCATTCAGTTGGATATTCAGTCTATTCAGTGCAATACTGCTGGACAATCTGTGAGTTTATTGCTGAAAATGGGGGCTTAATTTCGAATGCCCAATATAATACAGTCCTGAAAGTAAAGTAGTAATGACTGATACCCAGTTAGGTAGACTCCTAATTACATGCCACTCATTATGGTATCTAAACATTAACAGGTGTAATTCCACAGTACCTGGACACTGGCTGTTTTAGACACCATGTCACATCATGATAGAGGCAACATGACAGAGCATGTCGGTGGACTTTTTTCAATTTCTGACTTTTGACTTTAAGATGGTGTATTTTATATGATATTGTTAGTTTATTATTAAAAAAGCCTGTGTTGCTTATGAACATATTTAGTGCTACTTATTTTTTTACACTTTATTTCTCTGTTTTTTTTTAACAAAATACAGTATTTGTTATAAAGGGGAAAAAAAACACTTATGTTTATTTATTTTTTATTTCTGTTTATTTTATAAAGCACACTATTCTTCTAATGAACTATAGTAGTTTAAAATGACAAACATTTAGATGGTTTTTCTGTTCTGTTGCTAGTTAATTATTGGCCTAGAAGTTAGGGCGTTCACCCTGCGATCAGAAAGTCGTAGGTTCGAATCCTAAGACTGCTAGAGGCACCACTGTGGTACCCTTAAGCAAGGTACCGTCCGCATACACTGCTTCCCGGGCGCTGTGTTCCTGGCTGCCTGCTGCTTCACTTGGTAAATGGGTTGAATACAGAGAGAGAATTTCGTGCTGTTGACACGGTGTGCTGTGGTGTGTTCGTGAATGGCAGAATGGTCACTTTACTTACTTACTTTATGAACAAATAATTTATTTATTTTATTTGTCCACTTTAATTCTCTGTTTTCTTGTTATATAAAATATTTGTCTGTTATTGCCTTACATATGTTTGCATGAATTGTCCCTTGAGGACGAACAAAACTGATTCCGTTCATTTCAGTTTATTTCAGTTCAGTTCAATTAATTCACTTATTCATTTCCACTTTATTTCTCTGTTTTTTTGTTATATAAATTATTTGTGTGTTATTGTCTTACCAATGTTTACATGAACTGTCCCCTGAGGATGAACAAAACTGATTCAATTAAATTCAGTTCAGTTCAGTTCAATGCAGTTCAACTCTATCAAGTTTAATTCAGTTCCATTCAGTTCAATTACTTGAAATTCTTTTCACTTCAGTTCTTGAAATTCAATCCAATTCATTACTTGAGGGAGTTTGCTTTAAGGGAGAGTACGCAGGAGGCATGTTCAAAACTAGTGTTCTCTCATGACTTTGTTTACACTGACGTAAGGACGATGATGCATAAGTCCTAAAATGTTTTCTCTCCAAGCCTCAGTTTCCCTCTCCCTCGCTCTCACTCCTCCTCTCTTCTCTCTATGTAGTTACAATTCCATGTCATGACACCATGCATCCAATTAGGCTGCTGGCCCCGAGGGAGGCTGCCACGGCGTCTCCAGAGAGAGCTGGGGGAACGGTGCGGCACGCTCTCGCAGGCCGTCCCCCTGCCGGAACTCCACTCCTAATGAGGTCATTATAGACCAGTGCTACCTGGAAGATGAGAGACAGCAGGTGAAAGCCGTTCTCGCTGCTTTGTTTAATGACTGTGCACTGATTACAAATGTGACCCTGCCATGTGTCCCTTCAGTGTCCTGCTGACGGCCTCGTCACATCAAAGAAAACCTTTCTCATTAAATCCTTTTCACTTTATTACTATGGGGATGTTTTTTTTGTCGGTTCTTCCTGGAAAGGGTGCTTTTACAAATCTGCAGAAACACAATGCTGTGATACCTGGGTTCAGCTGAGAGTACAGTACAGTACAGTGAGATGCAGAAACATAGTGACGCAAAATTATGCTATTCCACATAGAAGCTTTTGAATATGCTGTGTTTCAGATGATATGGTGTGCAATGTACTATGATTTTCCAAGACTGAACATGTTATTTATTAGGGTTGGAGTTTGGAATGCATGGTAAAATCCACTTCATATTGCAATTGGAATTAGAATTGCATACAGCTGAGGTGGAACTGGAAATTAATTGGAATGTCAGGAAACAGAATTGAATTTAAATTTCCACATTCCACCTTCCAAAACAAGATAATTTGACTTGATTTGCTAAATTGTGTGTATTAAATGAGTCACACAAGACAAACATTTGAAATAAACATATTATGTTTGTTAATGTCTCAAATTATTTTTTCTAATTAAGTAAAATAAAAATGTCGTATTTGCATTTTCTCAGTCTGCTCTTCACTGTCCATAACAACATATTCCAAAATGTTTAGTATTTAAGTGTGCTTGTTACCAACCTTAGGGGTCAGTCATCCATCACAATTAGTGGTGCAATGGATCAAAAAACTCACGGTTCGGATCGGATCACGGTTTTAAGTCACGGATCGGATCAATTTTCGGATCAGAAAAAAGACAAGACAAATTTAACTCTCCATTTATTTATTTAAGTATTTTTACCGGTTAAAAACCTTCAGCTCAAGACTCATTCCATGCTATTATCTAAAAACCAATTAAGGTGCAATATAGGAAATGATAATTATTTCCTTTAATGTGGATCAAAATAAAAAAAAAACAATCAAAAACAATTTAAAATGCTGTTTAAGGGCTCATTGCTTCTTACTGCAGAATGAAATAAAAACTAGCTTATGTCCACATCATTAAAAAACAAAGAAAGCAAAGCAGACGTGAGCTTATAACTTCAAACAGATGAGGATGTCTACATTTTGTGGGGAGGTTCTCATAGAGATGCTGCTGTATACACCAGTCAGCGCTAACCCCAAAGTCGCTTAATTCGTTTACTCTTGTGCTTTAACCGTTAATGAATAAAAATAGGGTTTTTGTAGATGTCAGTTTTCCTTGGTCCAGCCTTGGGCATGCCCATTTGCACTGTAGTTGTCTAGCTTGTGTGCAGCATTACTTGTCACTATCACGTTGAAAATATTTAATACAATTTTACAGCAACGTTGCTTCATCTTAAGCCATTTGCGTTAGCATTAGCTTGGGACATTATAGCCAATAGTTTAACACTTTTTAACAGGCTTGTTCATACTGTTAAAGACTTGATCTGAGCCACAGAGAACACAAGGAAATTCTTCTCCAAGCCTCCACACTTCAAAATTCTTTCTTCACAAGACATGATGGAATATTTACCGACAGAGCAGTTCACCCAGGACTACTGGGTCTTATATCTGAAGTTTATTTGATAGTAGGTAACTAGATCAGGAATCTGTAATCTAGAATTACGTAATTTACCTCCCCCTGTAAAACTAATCCAACATGAAATAAATCTTATTGTCACAAATCCAACATACAAAGTGTTTCCATATACATTCAAATGAAACCTTTCAATGCTCCCAATCCAGTTACATTTTTACTGATTGGTGAAGCAAATATAAGGAGGTCTACACACACACTCAACAAGGAACAAGATTAAATATAGCATATTCTATTGATTTTAACATATCCAAAAAAATAAAACAGAAAATGTGCTGTAATACATTTAGAAAATCAACAAAATGTCAAATGAACATCTGTTTAAACACTTGCTTAAAGACTAGTTGAATTGTGTTGTGATTAAAGCCTGTGTTTATTATCAGATCTAAATTAATCGAATTAATTATCAAACATTGCATCACTGTCGGAAAAAAACCTTGTATCTCCAAATTGGTAAACTTACAGGAAATGGGGAAAAAATATATGTAAATCTAAATGGAGATTGTTTGAAGATGTTTTCCCTCAAGCAATTTTTCAAATACAGAGACAAAAGGCCTCTGTAAAACAAAATGACAAAAATTACAAGGTTTTATCCCAACAGCGACAAATTTATGAACAGTATACTATTGCTGGAGCTAATCATATGTAACATATGTAACTAATTTTCCTTTGTTCTTCTTTCCAGGACTTTTCTTATGGACGTGCCTATGAATAACCGATGTTTTTACACAGCTATCCAGACTTTTGACATCAGGTGACAAGACTGGACTACTCCAATGGAGACTCCACCGGACAGCGAAATCCTGCAAGACCACAAGAACCTCAGTTCACCGACTTATTTAAATGTTTCTGTACCCTTCCACCATCACATGAACAATGCGGTTCTGGGAATCGTACTAGGTACGCTGTCTCTACTGACAGTCATCATGAACATCCTGGTTCTCCTCGCTGTGAGGAAAGAGCGTACGTTGCACACAGTGGGGAACCTTTACATCGTCAGCCTCTCTCTAGCTGACCTCATTGTCGGGGCTACCGTGATGCCTTTGAACTTGGTCTACCTGCTAGAGGACGAGTGGAGGCTGGGGCGAGTTGTGTGTCAGTTCTGGTTAGTGATGGACTATGTGGCCAGCACGGCCTCCATCTTCAGTTTGTTCATCCTCTGCTTGGACAGGTACCGCTCTGTCCGGCAGCCGCTGAGGTACCTGAAGTACCGGACACGTGGAAGGGCAACACTGATGATCTGCGGTGCGTGGCTCCTCTCCATGACGTGGGTCATTCCCATTCTGGGCTGGCGGATGTTCGCTCACGTCGACAAGAAACCCGAACTGGAGAGCAAGTGTGACACTGATTTTCGCTTCGTAACCTGGTTTAAAGTTCTGACCGCCATTCTCAACTTCTATATCCCATCCTTTCTCATGCTTTGGTTCTACTCCCAGATCTTCACGGCCGTGCGAGAACATTACAAACAGTGGGAGAGCCTCACTTGTCCCAAGGTGCCGACGGATCAAAGTGAAAGTGACTCGAAAAGGTTGCAGAAGATGTTCTACAAACCCTCTGAGAAGGAGGATCATGCCTTGAATGCTACTTACTCTAGAAACGAGGGAATCTTGGACCAATATACTCTGGAGCAGCCTGCCAGCGAGGAAACCGAAGACCCTGAGAGGAGAAACAAAAAACGCAAAACCTCATTTTTTAACATCTCAAAACATAAGAGGAAAAGTGTGAGGGAATCAGACGAGATTTCCTCCATGAGCCAGGAGGAGGACACTGAAAACGAGGTGTCCTCCAAGGAGCCATCGCTACCTCTGCGGTTTCTCCATTGTGAGAAGAAGGACGAGCTCAAGATGTTTGTGTCCGTTAATGACTGTAACGTATTGGTGCCAAACTCTGTTGCCAATATTTGTGAGATAAACAACGATGTCCACAGGTACTCCACTGTCCTCTGCAATGATGATGTTGCGCAGTCCCCTGAGTCACCATGGGGACACAACACTAGTACACCGGTGGACACCAGCAACGCCCTCACTTTGAAGCAAACGTGGCAGAAGTTCTGCGAACAGTCCAGACAGTGCGTCCAGAACATGCGAGTTCACAAGGAACGAAAAGCCGCCAGGCAACTCGGCTTCATCATCGGTGCATTCATGGTTTGCTGGATCCCGTATTTTATCACATTCATGGTCATGGCTTTGTGCAACACCTGCGTTCACCATGATCTCCACATGTTCACCATTTGGTTGGGCTACATCAACTCCACTTTGAACCCTTTCATCTATCCACTCTGCAACGAGAATTTCAAGAGAGTATTCAAAAGGATATTCCGTATCAAACAGTGACTTCAGTTCATGAACTTTCTGTGACCATGCATCTGTGTACACGTCACTCTCTTAGGTTGACTTTATGGGCTTTGTTGAATTTTTGTGGTGGCTTAAAGGAAGACAAGAAACTCATTGTGGATTATAGACTGACCAGCTTCTTCTTTGGCCTCTTGTGTTGTTGAACACCTGCCGTATGTTGGTCCCTTGGCTTCAGAGATCTCATCTCTTTGGTTCTGAACAGTGTTATTGTGCTTTCATTGCTGTTGTTTGACATGTCTGTAATCTGCATCAGATTAAACCATTTACCATTTATTTCAGTGTAAATACTTGGTAAATATCTAATAAAGTCTCGGATGGTTTTGGTGGCACTAAGGTTGTGTTGCTCTGTTTACCTAGCAGCCTTTATTTATTCCGTTGCTTTGGTCTTCTTTTGTTTTACAGGTATTATCTGCTGCCTTAGATGCTAATTACCGTTCTAATTGATCTGTGCAAACCCATTTAGTTACAGCACTTCATCTTCATTTTTCCAGGTGCATTTGGAGATTTTAATGAGAGAGCCTCATCGCAATTAGGCAGGCCTGCATGCGAAGAACCCTAAAAGTACCTGACTATTACGTCAATGTAACAATGACTCAGGTAGAACTAAACATAGACACAAAGAAACAAACTGTTCCTTACATAAAGCTGTGACAGAACCATTTTTGGCTAAGAATTCATTAATTTATACTAATTTTGTAAACAAGAGATGGAAGGTGTGGAAAGAACCTTCACATAATGTACATTTCTTAAAATAACCCCTTAAATTGAAAAGAACCTTCACCTTATGTATAAACTCTTTTTAAAAAGGTGCATTGGAGTGATGCTACAGATGAACCATGCAGTGTTTGTGAATATGTGTGAGCAGTGTTGGACAATTTACTTCAAAACTGTAATGCGTTATTTATTATCTGTTACTGTCATTTCTAAGTAATTCGTTACATTACAATATTACTGTATTTAAAATGAAAGGCATTACACTACTATTGCATTACTTTTAAGTTACTCTCACCAAAATAACTGGAAATATGGATTTGACAATCTAA
>JBBPCY010000028.1:10418966-10477551 GCA_037974405.1 Brachyalestes nurse | reverse complement strand
AGGGAGAGAGAGAGAGGAGAGAGAGAGAGAGGAGAGAGAGAGAGAGAGAGAGAGAGAGGCTTGCCTAGCGCTGTCCAGGGTGCTGGAGGGCCCTCTTCAGATGACAATCGAGAAAGAACTGACAGCCAGTCACCCTTTCAGCACCAAGGGGCACATGGCAGAGGCCAGGCTATGCCAACCAGACGCAGGAATGGAGACAAAGCGGCTTTCAATAGTTTTCACTGCTTGACCTCATATCTCCAAAGACGCTCCAATCCTGAGGACAGTTCAGCCACCTTTAGAAGATGCCGGAATCCTCCGGGCCCATCTTCACTCACCTCCACACCCCCCCTGAGTACCAAGCACCAAACCCAACCTCAGCTTCATCCACAACCCTTCCCTTACTGTCATCTGTGTCTCTGTCTGATCTGTGCTCTCTCTGTGCTACGTGGTGCTAAAATGCATATGTAAATATAGTTCATTTGGTTACAAAAACACAGAACTCTATTGAATCAGGTTTTGCAGTGAGTTACCAAACTTTTTATTAACTACACCTTGTTTCTGGTACAGTTACAGGTGAGGTTAATTGTAGCGTTTGTACTCATGCCACTTTTGGCTGCGTTGTAGTGTTTAATACAGATCTGAGACAGCATAACGGTTCCATTTAAGTCGCCAGGCTATCCATCCACATTAGAGGATCACATTGGAGAATGTCATTTAAGCTGTAAAACTGGTCTTAACATTATTGTGTGGAAATTGTGCTAACAAAGCCATTCATTATAAATGTGGCCACACAGGAGA
Source organism: Brachyalestes nurse (assembly GCA_037974405.1). Lineage (NCBI taxonomy): Eukaryota > Metazoa > Chordata > Actinopteri > Characiformes > Alestidae > Brachyalestes > Brachyalestes nurse. Next base: position 10,476,771 of record JBBPCY010000028.1, on the reverse strand, counting down.
ACAGCAGGCCTTGAGCCAGAGTTAAACATGGCATAGCCGTAGTTACCCTTGAGTGACACACCAATGCCACAGCCACTGATCCAGAAAGATCAAGCTGTATCTGTTTGTAACAACCTAAGAGATTTAACACAGCACTGAGTGCACTGCAAACAGCTTGGGATTAACAACTTTGCAACAACAATAAAAGTAGAACATCAAGTTATGTAAACAGTCACTGTTTGGCTTATGCATTCCCCAAAGAGTGCTCAATAAACAAACAATTTTTGTCTCAGACAGACAGAATGCACTGAACGCAGCTGTTGGATGCCTCTGTCATCTGCATGGGCATCGAGTGGATCTAGGCCTTGACTTTCACCAGCCCAACTTATATTTACCAGAAGCTTTTGCCCTAAGTGCCTTCCATTCCCTACCTACAGGGGGCAGTCTCCCTGGAGCATCTTGGGATTAAGGGTCTTCCTCAGGAACCCAGTGGTGGTATGCTAAAGGTAGGATTCAAACCCATGACCTCTTGGTCCAGAGGCAAGTATCCTACCCACTATGCCACCACCAATGTATATTGCGCATGTGGTTAAAAAAGAATGCAAATCAAACAACACCTGCTTAAGTAACTAAATAAACTGTTATTTTGGATCATGTTTTTAAACAGGAGTGAAACTCACCCATGAGGAAGTCAAAAATGGTCATATCCATGATGTCCAGAAGCCGTGTGCCACGGTCATAGGGTGGAGTCTGCTTGACTTCATCACAGTAATCTGGATCCACTTCCCACCTGAGCAAGAACAAGCACAGGTGACTTCTACCTCTACATTAAACACTACTCTTGCAAACCAGTGCTAGACTACCAGACTACCATGAATGTGGATGATAGTCTATGTAGCAGCTTATGAAGTGCCAATGGAATTACGGACACAATATCATATTTATAAAATGATAGCTACTGGAGTGCTATACACAGTGGAAAAAATAGTGTTTTGAATTTACTTCATTTACAGTTGTGGATGAAATTTGATATTACACACTATTATTCACAGCTCCAGCTCATTCAAAATGCTGCTGCCAGAGTTCTAACCAAAACCAAGAAAAAGGAGCACATTATCAGGTCCACACTGATCCCAGTTCAGTACAGAATTGATGTCAAAGCATTACTCATTGTGTACAAGTCATTCACTACATCTTTGCTATGTTTGAAGCATATATATTCCTGGTAGGTTTCTTAGATCTGAAGGAGCTTTTCAGCTAGAGGAGAAAAGAGCTGAAACTAAACATGATCAAATGCCGTTTGGTCACTATGCAGCTCGCTGCTGAAACAAACTGCCCATCAGTATCAGATCTGCTCCAACTCTAGCTTTAAAAAGCTGCTAAAACTTCAATATTCTCCTCTGCCTTCTTTTAAATATTTGCACTTCTACTGCACTTTCAATTTTCTTTCATGTCTTATTTTATTTCGTTTATTTCTTCTGTTATTGTATTCTATTTTTTGTATTTTGTAGTCTATTCCTGTAAAGGACATTGAATGACCTTTTGTGTATGACTCTGTGTTATATAAATAGACTTCACCTTGAACAGAGAGTAAATGAAAGACAATAATTGTGATGATGCACTTAATTCATGTGGACCCAACATACACAATTGAACAGAGTAAATTCAAAGCACTATTTTTTTTCAGTGCGGGCCTTCTGCTTTGGATGCAGGACGCAGAAGGAGTATACAGAGCCTTCCTCATGAATACAGAGGAGAATGCATTTTGTATAAAGAGAAAGAATGATGAGTTCCCTCTCTTCTCTCTCACAAGCGAATCAGTAAAGGCAGCAAAACCGTGAGATATGTTCTTTTCAAACACCTAGTCAGCAGTTTTGCATCCTGTTTGATGTGATCGGCCTCGGACCGTCCGGTTAAAACTGGCGTCTCTGAGAGGACGGCCCATTGTCTCAGCCTAGACGGCTGCCTTCCTGGAGCTGCGCTACACTCCATTTTTGCTGATAAAGGCAGTCTGGGAGTTTAATGAAGATGTGAGGTGGTGTGTGGTGACCTGTGATAGAGCACGGAAGAGATAAAAGAAGAGAACCGAAGGCAAAGAAAAAAGAGGAAGCGAAAAAAGAAGGAGACAGAGAAAATGAAACAGAAAATAGAGTAGTAATAAAAACTAGGGATGCACCGAAATGATTTTTTTTAACCGAAAATGAAAACCGAAAATGAGGAAACACTTGGGTGAAAACCGAAACAGAAACACAGAAAGAAATGATTATACCATTTTTTTGTAAAGACAAGCGTTGCAATTGCATAAATTTACTATTCATGGTTAAAAGAATAAATCTGTTACAAAACTATGAAAATATTTATTTAGCATTCAAACAATTCCCAATATTAAATACAATTTGAAATAAAATATTTTACTTGGTCCCACTCATGAATAGCCTAAAAGCAAGATAGCTGAAATATTATACAATTAAATATCCTCTCTCATAAAACTAGTGAATTCAAGTGCATTTTAATATTCTGAACGAGGTGCATGAACAAAGTGCTTTAAAAACTGTTGAAAGATATAACAACATTCTCTGTAGGCCTATAACAAAATTGTGTATTAAAACAAAGACTGACACAGCCCATATATTAACTGTAATCACTGGAAAACTTTCTTGCCTTGTTAAAAACACAGTCGGAGTGGGTGTGCTCGAAGGGTCTCGCCTCTTCTGTGCTCGATTGGAATGTTTTGATTTTATATGATAAATGAATCCCAATGTTGAGAAAGTCTTTGTGGATGCACCCCCTCTAGAAATTTCGGCAATCCACGCTTTACAAACGGCTTTCCGTGTGTCTTTCCGTGTGTCTTTCTTAATTAATTTTCTTAATTATCGAAATGCGGCCACATGGCAGACATGTTGACTCTAGTCCAATCTGGCGCGTGCAGGCTGCGGTTGTTGATTGCGCCATCACTGTTTCGGTGGCGTTAAAAAAAATTTCGGTGGCCAAATATTTGGTGCATCCCTAATAAAGACATAAGGAAAAGAGATGAAAAAGGAAAGATACCAAAAAAAGAGAGTATAATGAAAACAAAAAAAAAGAAAAAGAGAAAACAGCATGGGCCAAAGAAAGGAAGAACAGAAAGAAAATGAAAAAACCTTACTCAGCTTTCTTGCGCTTGTGGTAGGAGCGCCTCCACGGGTTCCTCCAGGTTTTGCGCTTGGCCAGGGCGAGGTCAGGCAGGAAAGCGGCCAGTGAGCCCTCGATCTGGTCAGGCTTTCCACACAGAGCGTGCTCAGTGGAGCAGTAGTACGAACACTCTCCGTAAAAGCAAATGTTGTTGGCTGTGAAGGAAGTAAGAGAGCAGGTTTAAGCTTTAAGAGGTTTAAGCTTTAAAAAGTGTAGAAAAGAGGAGACTGGGAGGAGGACAGCAGACTGGAATGGCCAGGCAAATAACCAGAGAGAGAGTGTGTGATAGAGAGATAGAGAGAGAGAGAGAGAGAGTCTCACTGTAATCTGATGGCAGAGAGAATGCTTTTACAGGTGGTTTGAGGTCACTGAGTTTGGTCATATAACACTGTTGAATGGACTAAGATCACTGAAGGTTGGGTCACTGTTAAACTCTTGGCAGCTATGTGAGTCCCAGTTATTACCATAATCTCTTTGACTGCAGACACATCTGATAGCAGTCATACTGCCCAGTGTGAGGCCTTTTCTCGGGAAATGCGCAAGTGCTGATAGCCGTTGGGTAAAAAATGCTGTACAGAGACTTCTGACCTTTAGCAGATTGGCCTGTTCGTGATGGGCTGATGTCAGTGAACTCCGCTGCCTCGTATGGGTTTTGCTGAAGAGGCTTTAGTTTATGATTAATTACAGTGACAAAGGTTTTCTGACATGACTCCTTTGGGGGGAAAGGGAGCCTTTTTTTCTTTTTTCCCAGAAAAGTTCAGTGTAAAAAGTTGACGCAGTGCGCTAACGATAATTTGTGATAATTAGCTCCATTAATGAGAGAAAAAATGCCTGTGCATGCCTCAGTTTAAGAAGTGACACCCATTAGATGGCTGAAATTTGATCCTAAAACCACTTGGAGAGCTGGTGCGCACTGATTGCCCATTGCTATTCAGATAAAGGTCATGAATAGTCCAGGCCACGGCAGATCTCCGGTACACCAGCCCCTGCTGTGGGGAGGGGCAGGGAGAAAAGGCTGGCTGGGGTAAGGGGATCGAGGCATGGGAAGGAAGGAAGGGGTATGCTGATACCTGGGGAGATGAAGAATGTCCGCCAGAGCTTTTTGTCGCGGGTCACGTCCCGGATCTCCCGCGTCATGTTCACCAGCCTGCCGGCCACTGGGGGAACACGCCGGAAATCCAGAATCCTACACGTAGATCAGATAGATAGATAGACAGATAGATAGACAGACAGACCTTTAATTAAATTATTAAATTAACTACCTTAATTGTAAAACCAATTTGAGTGCTAATAGCAACATACATTCTAGTAAACTAAATTTTTAAATCAAATAACATACTTTAACTAATTATGTATATGAGTAATTATGACAGCCCTATCTTTGGTAATAACAAAACTCAATAAAATACTCATTGAAACACCTTGAAAAATTAGACGTGAGGGATCCCACTTTTGTTTTTATAAGTATAAGAAGAAATATTTGATGGGTGAAAAGTTCACTCCTGTTTTGCATTAAGAGAAAACGTAGTCAGTGTGTCTTTGTTTTTAATCTTCTTTATGTCAAAACAAATGGAAAGTGCAGAAATTGTTGCTGCAAAATGTACACTTATCAGCCATAACACGAAAACCACTGACAGGTGAAATGAATAACACTGATTACCTCGTTACAGAGGCACCTGTCAAAGGGCGGGATGTTTTAAGCCACATGTGAACAGTCAGTTCCTGAAGTTGGAGTGTTGGAAGCAGAAAAGTGGGCAAGCGTAAGGAACCAAGCAGTTCTGACAAGGGCAAAATTGCGAAAATACTTTTAGCAGGTACCACCTACCTAAACATTGTTGCAGACAGTACACCTTTTCCTGGCAACTCTATTCCCTAATGGCTGTGGTCTCTTTCAGCAGGATAATGCGCCCTGCTACACTGCAAATATCGCTCTGGAACGTCACAAAGACTTCAAGGTGTTGACTTGGCTTCCAAATTCCCCAGATCTCTGTTCTACTGAACATCTATGGGATGTGCTGCGCAAACTAGTCTGATCCATGGAGGCCCCACCTTGTAACTTACAGGACTTAAAGGATCTGCTGCTAACGTCCTGGTGCCAGATACCACAGCGCACCTTCAGAGGTCTTTGTCTTGACAGGTCAGAGCTGTTTTGGCAGCACACGTGAAACATGTTTAGGCAGGTGGTTCTTCATGTTATGGCTGCTCGGTGTAAACTCAATGTAAATGTATTTCATGACAGTTCACTGTAACTATGCAATTGGATTTTAAAAGTATAGCAAAACAAACGAAATTATTCTTGTAGGGGATATGAGATAATTTCTAAAAGAATAAAAAAACACTACTAAGCTGTCCCACAATGCTCAGTCCAACTTTCACCCCAAATATGGTCTTTCCTGTAACTATGAAAACTTCTGGATACTGAAGTTGTAATACTGTAAAATTTGTCTCACTGTTAATTAAGCAACACAATCAGCATGCTAATTACATGTAATCTCCGTGTGAGCTTCATCAAGTAATAACCGCACAGATTTACAGAGCACAGAAGATCTATGGAAATAAGGGGCAATTTCTCAAAGCGACTGCATAATGATTTAATGATTTTTTCCAGTCGCCGACAGCAGCTGTCGCAGCCTCGTCTCGGCCCGTGAGCCAATTCATAACATATCCACTTTATGACACCTCCCTGATTGCTACTTAATGGCCTTTTAAAGGCCTGCTTATTGGCCTTCAACGTCTGGCCACACACAGCCCCAGAGGACGGCTCCCGCCTTCCCGCGACGCAAACAAATTTACACGATCTTCCCCTTCTCTCAAATGTGATCGACCAGCCAAGACATGTTTCACATGTGTCCAGAGTCTGTATTTTATACTGAAGCTACAAGGATAATGTGGCTAACAGATTCACATCTCAAACAGCATTAACACTAGAACCGCCAACATTCCAGTCACCCCTAGAACTGCCAAGGGGGGGTCATTTTGACCCGCCTGCTGCAATAGCGTCAGCGATGCTACGATGTCATTTCTAGAAGCTGTGAAGTGGCTCATTCCCATCTTCTTTTTTAAATAATAATGGAGATTTGACAAACTAAGTGTTTAAAAAATAAACCAGGCCGGTGGGAGAGGCGTGGTGCGAAAAATGACAGCTGATCTGAATGAGGGGGTAAAAATGGTGGTTCTAGGTATAAATGGTCATATTTATTTTTCTTTTTATCACACACTCACCAAAATCCACTAGATGATTAATAAAGCCATTTTAGGAAAAGTCATGAACTTAAAGATGTAGGGGTTTTATTTTAACAGAACTACAAGCATTTGAAAACGCCAGGAGGTAAAAATGACCCCCTTGGCGGTTCTAGTGTTAACTGTGTGACAAACTGTTTTCTACAAACTGGGACAAAGCTATGTCACATAGCTGAAGATGTCTGAAGTCTGAATTTTGTCAGTTTGTCAACTTTTATTGATTATTGTGATTATTTAAGAGATCTACTTAAAATGCCCATATTGAGAAAACCAAATCTTTCCTGCTTTTTGAATAAAAGAGGTCAATACCGGATATGAAAAGGTAAAGGTCCATATGGTCCACATATTTTTGTCATCTCACAAAAACCAACACATTTACATCAATTGCTCTTTTTAGTTTAGCTTCACCTATTCACAATGAAGTTATAAAGAGTGTATCAGACTGGACCTCTTTGAGAATGTCACAAAAAGTGCAGTTAATTGAAAGAGAAGTCACTTAAAGGAGTTGTTTAAAAATGAACAATATTTTTTGGTCACTTAAACCATGAAAATGTCACAAATAGGCAACAAGGCAAAGTATAAAATGCAGTAAAACTGTAGGACAAGGTCTCTTTAACTAAAGAAGCAAACTTGTGACACCAAACATATCTTGGCTGATTTACTGTATTTGGGGTTTGAAGAAAATAATGTAAAGTTGACTCTCACTTTAAAGTCTGGTTTTCTGGCCCAGGCCCTGGGCCCCTGAGGGACAGAAACTCAAGCCTGCAAGATGAAGCCACTCGGGGGCTACAAAGCCACCAAGTCATGCTGGAGGCTGATGACAAAGAGCCCAGTGTGGAGACTTGGCTGTGCATGAACAGTCTGTCAGCCATACGGGGCTACTGGCGGAGGACTATAGCATACATACAGAATAAGGATGGAAGGATGGCAGGGAAAGAATAAAGTGGACTAATGTTTGGAATGCTTTACTTTATTCAATTCTCATTAAAGGTCTCCTGGTCCACTGTCTTCTACTCATCTTTTCAGCAAATTAGTGAATTAGTGATCACTCGTATTGTTGATATTAGCTTTTCTCACTAATGTGCGTTTGTACTCATACATTTCATGTTTTTGAAATTGCAAATCGATGCTCAGTTAATACTCAAAAAAAATGCAACATTCCTCGGTTACTAATATAGTTGATGGTGACAGGCCTGGCATGAACCTAACTGAACAGTTACTAAAGTTACAAGGCTGCATTTATAATCACCTGACCTCATTAAACACAATGACTAGTACTGCCTTGATAAAATCTGCTTCAACTCAATAATTAAAAATGTGATGTATTTTGTTACTCACGAAGCAAAACACCGGATCTTGAAAAACGGATGTGATATGACTTCAGTTCAAGTAAGTTTATACTGTTCCTATAGTTGCGTTCATCATGCAGTTTTAACACAGTGAACCGGTTCTTTTAAATGATGTAAAAAGTTGATATTTTGTTAACTGTTCTGTGTAGTCCAATGCAGTTACAATCTACAGTATATGATAGACACATGCACCAGTCTACAGGTGCAAAGTCTACAGGTGCTAGATTTGGCGAACAGAAAAAAAACACATGGTCAAAATAAAGTTGGTCTCAACAAGCTCAATCAACGCCTGTCCCACACAAAGGCCCTCTCTGTGAGCTTCCTCGTTAAAGTCAGCAGGGAGCTTCTCCCAACTTTGATTGCTCTCATATGCACCTTGTTATCCTCAGAGCTCACGTCACCGCGACGTGGATCGAATCAATCTCGCTAAGTGCTTTTCAGGCTGCCGGCCAGGGGGCTGGAGTGACGGGGCCTAAGCGGCGTGTGGAGAATCGGAGCCGTTGGGGCTAGGTTGTGTAACGGCGGTCCAAGTTGCTCTTTAGGGCCGGCTGAAGCCTCCTCCTGCCTAAAATCGATACTTGTGTGGGCACGGATGTGGCAGCATTTGCCAAACCCACGCAAATGCCTGAAGACCAACTGGGCTGAGCACTGGGCCAAATCCCAACAGTCTGTGTTTTACCACTTCAACTGAAAGAGCTAGAGCATGTCTGAAGGAATAGTTTGTTAAAAAAATCAAATTTACACCATTTTTCCTTTATATAAATGTGGCCCGACAGACATTTTTGGTGTCTGTGGATATCTATAAAAGTTACCAAAAGTATGGAGAAAATGCAGTCTTAACAACAGCTGCTACTACTGTTTTAACAATGGAAAGTGCTTTTGTTCATTTTCATAAAAACAGTATTTCACAGGATGTCAGAAACCACTGAAGAACATAAGCAGTAATCATATACCAATGGTTACAACTTGCCATAGCTTAATATGATTTGAAGTTTGCACAGTGCTTGGTGTTGGGTTATCTCAGTAAATGACAAATACATCCGGTGCAAAACTAAAGAAGCTGACTTTAATCATAAAACATATCTTGGGTGACTGACTGCAAATGGAAATTGTATACACTGGATTTTTTTTACAGAAGTGATGCTTTAACCAGGATGAGTGTCTCTCTCTCATCTCCCTAGTTGTGTAATGGAATATGGGTAAGATTCTTGAAACAAAGCAGAAAGATTGTAAACACTGTAAACTGTTGTTACAGCCGGGCTCCAGCTGCTGGCCATGTGTGTGTGTGGGTGTTAGGCAGGTATGAACAGAGTGAAAAGACAAGCAGACTGGGCGGTGTTTGAAATAAAACGTGAACACGCGTGCATACATCTCTGGCCGGACCTGAGTGGGCCTCTGCTATTCACCCAGCAGGTGTTTCAGAGTGGGCAGGCCTACCTGTCGAGATGAAATGCTGCAATCTCCGCGTTGTGTCTCTCAAAGTCAGAGAAGTAGAAGAAGTCCGGGGGTGTCTCCTGCTCCCTGGTTTGTCTGGAGAACAGAGAAGAGAGAGACAGAGGGAGAGAGACAGAGAGAGAGAGAGAGAAAGAGAGAGAGAGAGAGAGAGAATATGGGCGTTAAGATTAGCATGCTAGGCAAAGTGCAGCCAGTGGTATCAAAGGCATTGCTGGCACACGTTCACTATGACTGAAATCTCGACATTCCATCTCTCACTGCAGGAGGTCTGAAAGAGAGCAGCCACTGTGGAGAGAGTGGAGAGAGAGAGAGAGACAGAAAGACAGACAATTGTTCCATGGTTTCAGAATACTATGAAATTACAGTTAGCAGAGATTTGATCTGCTGGTGTCAGGCAGCTGGGCTGAATGGCAATTTGGCAGCAAACTGTACGGGTCGACTCTCCTGGAGCCTGAGACAGACAGGGAGACAGACAGACGGATGGACAGGCAGGCAGTGTGGAACTCTGCCTAGTGAACCACATGTCTGATTCAATGGAGGCCTGGAATTTTGGCAAGAAAAAGAAAACCCAGGTGGATGCTGATTTTATAGCACCATTCAGACAGATTTCCACAACACACTGCAGTAAGACAAAGGCAGTGAGATATAAAGACAGAAATACATCTTTAGTGTCATTTCAAAACCTCCATTTCGATTCTTTTTCTTTTTTTTTCATATGAACAGCTGCAGAACAGACCAAGAGAAATGGTCCAGAAATTCCTTGAAATAAAGTAGCATTAGTGTACATGAAAAAAATATATATATTTCATATATATATATATATTTTTAATTATCCTACAAAGTTTATATACTTGTGGCTTTAACAATACTGTAAACAGATCATAACTATGAAGAACATTACATCTTATGAAATAGTTTTGATGTGTTGTAGTTACGTCTGCCTTAAACAGCAGTAAAGCCAGGGTGAATTTCAAATGGCTCCTTAACAACAGAGCATAATGTAAGTTATAAAATTCTGGCATCTACAGGAAAATCATGCATTGTTACACATGTGTTTGGGTTCTGAGCCAGTATTTTCATTTCTATGTAGTTCACTTTCCCGCTTTCTTTCTCTAAATTTGACCCGTTCACCAAGAGAAGTAGAGGGCTGCTGCCGACCGGTTGAGCAGTGTGTGGGGTACAGTACCTTACTTAAGGGGACCTCAGTGATGACACTAGCAGTCCAAGGATTCAAACCTATGACCTTCTGATAATAGGGGCAACTCCCTAACCACTGGCTACCCCAGAATTTAATCTTTTTTGTAAAAGCATTAAGTCACTTGAGGCCATGCAATACAGCGATTTTATCACATTAAAGGAAGTTTTAGGCACCCCACTTTGTTCAATGTCAAAGAACTTTCTTACCCAGGCCTGAATCACGGTTATGCACTGCATCTCATATTGCTCTAACAGAATTTGGTGCATTTGATGCATACGCTAACAAGTGTTCACTGCAGGGTTACTCAGCTCTGGTCCTGACGGGCCACGGTCTAGGTGATTTCCCTGCTCAAACACAAATATTAATTATAGTAATTAACTCAAGCTCAATCAGAAGTGTTTGAGAGAAAACATCAAACAGTAAAGGACCAGAATTAAACCCCCCTGGTCGGCTAATGCTAATTAGTTCCATTCACAGTTTTTCAGTGAGGTTGCAGACTTGAACAAAGGTAAAAAAGCAGTAGGGGTGCTGTGTAAGAGTGGTGATTCACATCAATCACTTTGTTTCTGCAACATGTACTTTTTCCCAGTGTTTCTCTTAACTAGATCTAAACTCAAGCTTATTTCTTGAAACCGCTGCTGTGTGACAGACTGTTAATGACCAATCACAGCGAGCTTGTCCAGGGCCACTTCATCTGCTCTCACAGCGGAGGCACACGGGTAGATTTGAGTGTGACCCAGGTGTGCACTGCAGCCTCGCAGCGGGCCGCCGCAAACATCATTACAGGCAGCACTTTCTGCTCACAAAGCATCTCTGGCTGCATCTAAAACCTGTCACGCCGTTCAATTTAAGCGAGTGGCTTTCCTTTATCTGAATATTCCCCCTTTGCCACCTGCGATTAGACCTAAGTGCATCACATACCATCCCCCTCATCCGCCTCTCGCGACCTCGCTGGTGACAAAACTCAAATAGGAAAAAAGTTTTTCTGCTTTTTTTTTTGCGTTACCTCTCATCTTTTCATTCTGATGGGGAAAAAAAACGCTCAGCTTTTCACTGCAAATCCCCATTATGATCCATTCAATTTCCCGGATCAAAAGGGAACTAATGGCTTTTTATTTGCGCAGAGGACTGAGATGTGGCGCTGATTCACAGAGGAATAAAAGGACCGGACGCCTCCCCGGGGGAGGAGAGCCTGTCAGGCTTTTGACCTAGAATTCAATGCGATGCTGGGGAGGTGGAGCGGGTAGCGCCTGCTTCCACACCTGCTCTACAGCAGCACCGTATGATTCAAACTGTCAAGCTAAGACCACCAGGGAAGTGAGTTCTCAGCTTAGAGAGCTCCTAGAGGGGAAAAAACCCTCTATTCTCTTATTCTAAATGCAAAGATACTAATCTCATATTACTATTGTCACTAAGTCACATTGCAGTTACATCTACATTCTTAATATTGAGGTGCTGAAAAGGGTTCTCTGGAGCGATGCCATATAAGAACTGAGTGGTTTCAATTGGAATAATTAAACTGAAAGGCTCTTCAGGGAGCCAGAAGCCGTTATTCTATGATTATCCTCCAAAGTACCTTTTACGATATCTTTATTTTTTTACGAGTTAACAGACATAGGCAGTGATGAATAGTTATGGTCAAAATCTATTTCCAATCAATAGGATTTCTTCTAAAAAAATCTTCAAAAGCACTTTCTTCACTTGGAATTTGCAGGTTGATGGAAGCATAACTATTCAGTAACAAACCACAAACACTGCTGCTTTTTGGTGTATTATGCTTCTTGTACAACAAAAGTACTATTAAATTAACAAAACAGTGGTAAAAACTTCTTAATGAAGAAATGAATGTGGACACTTTTGTCACCAACCTGCATCTGTGTTAATCAACCGCCATCTGTTGCGACAGCAAGGCTGAAACTGGCTTCTTATGTCTTGCTGTAAATATGGGCATAATGGCCTGAGAAGTGGGGAGGACATGGACTGAGAAATTCACTCTGGAATTCCATTGATACGCAGAGTAAGATGGGCATCGTACATAACAGTGGAGCAAATAGGAATCCATGTCAATGTCATAGTCTTGTCAAGTCACTTTAGAGAATGTGAATGTGTTCTGTTTCTTGTATTATATCTGTATTGTTAACTTGTCCAGTCCTCTCGTATGTATTCAGCCCTTCATATTTAATCATATCTTATTACTAATACTACTGTATTTAGAACTGCTGCGATTCTACATGCTTGAGTCTGTTGGGTAGATATTGCCCTTATTCTGTTGGACTGTAAAATAATTACTAAGCATGAATGAAAATAAAGGATGGCATTACAGTACAGAACTATGAGATGTAGAGGGTATCAGTTGAGCAACTCATACATACATATAGATGTATATATTGTAGACATATAATTAAATAGACCCCAAATGGCAGTTTTAAATGTTTTTCCTCACTACTGCAGGTACTGTGGGACAAGAAGGTCTGTTTATAATAATTTGTTAGCTGCCTTGAAAGGTGATCACCACTTTTGAAATATGAGGCATATGGATATTCAATTAAGTTCCCTGTTGGTGCTATACAGCTTTCTCATTTTAAAATCGTCTATAGCTCCATTCATCATTCTGGACACAGTGATATTTATTTATCCATGGCTTCTTGTTAATTCCTTGAAGCCTTTGTTGCACAAGACTAGCATCTTAGCATCACAGTATACATTTATCTGCAACCAAATGAAAGCATTGTTTCTAAAGAGTGATTTAACTGTAGATCGCATGGCATGTGCTGGAAGAGAGAAAAACAGCAATAAAGCAGAAAAGCTGCTGATTCCATATAGACGTCCATGTACTACAGCGGCCTTGTGGCCTTTATGACAGGAGAGCAAAACAACTGGAGCAAACAATGCTGACAGATGCTCTCTCTCTCACCTTGGACCAAAGAGTCCTATGCTCTTTCTCTCTCTCTCTCTCTCTTTCTCTTGCCACTGTGTTTCATATCTTGCTTGCTCTCACTACTATGTCCTGCTGGGCAGTGACTGGCAGGCCTGTTGTCACTGTCATCATGATCCCGTCTGCAGTTTCCTGTCTGGTAGGAAGCCCTGGCCAGCCAAGGTCTCTCAGACAGCCAGTGATGTGATACTCCAAAAAGGAAAGGGGAACAGGGGTGAATGAGGAATGGTCGGGCAGAAAAGAGCAAAGTAATTGCCTCCATATAAATCAAAATCAAGTGACAATAGAAACACGAGGCGGGCTGTTTATTTGCTGTCTATGGAAGTGAGTTCAGGGACGAACGTCACTCAAGACGGATGCTGAAGACCCGTACAATGAGGTGTATAAAGGAGGGGTCACCTGCCGGTTAAATGTTTGACTCCTGAGAGCATTTTAAGGAGATGACTTAAAAGACACGGCAGCTCGCATCAGGCTTGGAAACACACAAAGGCCTTCTTTCAAGATCATCAAAGAGAAGGAAAATGCTTTAAATAGATGTTTTGCCGAGGAAATGTGTCACCATTGGCCTAAGTTCTTACGGGATCAATGTAAAAGACACAAAGTAGGCCTGAGGTGTCACACGCTAATTGACAGGAAGTCGGCACAGATTCCCTGCCGTCACCCAAACCTGCAGGTTTCCATGGCGCAGGCAGCACCTAAGCTATAATCACATCAAGTGTTTACAAAATGCACTCTTTCAGACACAAGTGCTTGTAACGTGCCGCCACGCTGGCGCAGAAATGATTGGCATGTTCTTTTACAATGTCTCTCTAATGGGGTTACTATAAGATTAGCCTGGTTTGCTAAGCTTTTCAAAAGCCTACCAATGAGATTCAGCCAGAGAGTAACACTAGCAGATCATCAGGCCTCTTTAGATTCCCTTTTAAGAGCACATCAAATGGAGACCGAGACTGACTGAGAGAGGGGGGGATTGTACCGAAGCAAACCCAAACCAACCATCAACAGCCCTGAGACTGATGCTTTTCACAACATAAAAACACAGACAGGGTAGACAGAAGAGTGAAGACGAAGTCATGGAAGTTGTGACCAAGCTGTGTTTAATCATAATCTCACAACTGAGTCACGTACCGCTAGAGTTTCACAAACAATATTTAGCCTACTGTTCCACACCTTTTCATCATTTCAATGGCACTGCTGTGTTAACAGGCCTTTATCAAAAACTATTATCTAGTAAGCAGCTTGAAATGTGGAACCACAGATATGCTGAAATGAGGCTGGATGCTCTGTATGGTATCTGTGGTCAGAAATGTGTGCTTTAATTCAGAGATCTGGTCACCTGGGGTGACAGCTGTGATCGTTCTAGTGAAATGCTAATAATTGTAAATAATGCAGAACACACTAATCAGACATGTCTTTTGGGGCCGGATAACCGCGCGACGGCCTGTAATGAATGTGCAACACTTCTATGCAACACCGTGGGAGTGGACGTCTGATCGTGCCTAATCAGAGACAAAACTTTCAGAAAAAAACAACACTGACCTAAGATTTTGTTACAGTTTTTTTATACATTTGCAATTACACACTACATGCAAATTCAGATGTGCAAATTTCAGAAATGTTATTCATCCATCCAGCCATCCATTCATTATCTGAGGAGTTCATCCATGGCCAAGGTCATGGGGGATGTTGGGCAAAAGGAAGAAAAACAGCCTGGACAGTATGCGAGTCCATCACAAGGCAGACACATGCATGTCTTTGGACTGTGGGAGGACACCAGAGTATCTGATGGAAACCCACGTAGGCAGACTTCACAAAGAAAAGACCCTCAGCTGAAAGGCGACAGCACTATCCACTGCGCCACCATGCCGTCCGAATTGTTATCTGAATGTATTCCTATTATATCACATGTTCTCACAATCAGTATAGGAGAAAAAGCTAAGATATTAATTGTACCTTAGCATAGAGTTATTTCAATATAGTGAGACTTGTACCAAAAACAATTAATATAAATATCAGAAAATACAGGCCGTTCCAAAGAAACTGAATCATCTTCTCTCTCTCTTTCTCTATCTCTCTCTCTAATATATATATATATATATATATATATGTATGTATAACTGAAGAATACATTGTCTTTTTCTCCTCTTGCTATGCTGAATTTCCTACTGTATATCAACTTCAATTCTGCTATTCAATACTGTGATTCAAAAAGGCTGGGAATTTATTCCAAAACTTTGTTCTTGTTTAGATAATAACTCTTCAGCATAAAACGTTTATGGGTTGCCTCGTTGTGAGATTACTGTGATAAATAGCCTCCCTTTTGTGGTTAGCATGCCTGATGTGGCAATGAGCAACTATAACCTTTTAGACCCTGTAAATTTCTAGTCCTGTGTCATTTGTTTCATCGGGACAGAGATGTTAAAATGTATAGGCCTATATTTCTTTGGCTTGATGAAAGGAAGACCGAAGTAACTTGAGTAATGCCCTTTCACCGAAGTGAAAAGGGCATTGCAGAATGTAGTGGCTGTAGCTGGATTATTAATGAGTATTAATGGCCGCTTGCATGTTGATGTCCTCTGGTGGGGAGAGGTCAACTTAGATACATTTAACTTTTCCTGCCATGTCCTTTACAGAAGTGACAAATCCCCTTTTCTCGTTATATAATGCCTGCCTAGAGAGTGACTTAAAACTTGTCCCTGTGTATTGGATTAGCTGGTGTTCTGTGCTTAGGGAGGAAATCACTGACCAAAGCTGTTGCTTTGATTACTTTTGTACCACAACAGTTAAAAGTACAGTTTTTATTTACACTCGCTTTCCAGTCGGGTGCGTTGTATTATGACTGAAATGAACTCAGCTAGACGTGATAAAAAAAAAAAAAGCAAATCTCATGTGAGAAGTAAATCCTCAAATAATTACAGAGGGCCAACAAGGCCAGATGAGCAGGGGATTTTTTTTGTGGCAGAGCACTGCAACAGCTGTTAGCACACTCAGATGGATGGCACCGGTGTCAGGAGGGACTGAGATAAGTGCAAAGTTGATTGGCAGTCAGCGAGGCGGTCAGAATTCCACTGATGAACTCCAATACCACCTTCAAGCCTTCATGGCTGGCATATCTGCAATGCGAACAAACCCACACTTGCAAAGTCTCTAGACTGGACAAGAGGAGTGGTCTACACAATATATAGCTCGGGAAAAACAAGAGACCTCTGCAAAAATATTTAGTTTCTGCGTTTTTTTTTTCTTTTCTAGATGCAAGTATTGAACTGAACAGCTTTGCCTTAGTTTTAAAAAGCCGCTGACAATATTTCTCCTAATTTCCAAATAAAAATATTGTTCTTTAAAGCATAATTTTAAAGGAAATGACAAACCATCCAAATAAGAGAAATGATGCAGTGTTTACAGAACTTGAACAATTAGAAGAAAATAAATCTCTTGTTCTCTCAAACAAAATGGCAATAATGACCTTTGACGTACTTCTAGTACTGGTTTGCCATCCAACTGGTCACACTGCAAGAGGAGAGTGTTGATTACAGCAGTGAGTTTTTATACTTTTCCTCATTAAATAAGATGTGATTCAGGTGATCACTAATCAGTACCTTATAAAGCAGAATCAGGTGCTTGTGTAGGAATTTAACAGACACTGGCATGGAATGGTTGTCATACTCATGGAGATGCTGATTTACAGTCCTAGCTCATATCCTGGGATCCCTCAGGAAACATCCAATGAAGACTGAGTGATATCTCATTAGTATCTCGGTAGATGTAGCTAAGCGAGCTCTCTCATTGGACAGGACTTCAGATGCTGGACTGAAGTGCCGGATTCACTGCCAGTATAATGAGGGAAAGACAGAAGAAGCGTAGTAACGTTTTAATTTTTAATGGCAACAAAAAATCCTTTTTTTTCATGGTAGCTAGTCAGCAGTAGCACACAGGTGCCTACAGTGCGCACCCTGTCTCCTGCCTGAACTGCGAAAGTGCCAGGACCCATGGGAGACTCAATCCAGCAATTCCTTGTTCTTTCTCTCTCCAGCACTTTCTAAAATCTCACTAACCCTCGGCACTGTCTGACCCGCGGTTGTTCCCACAAGTATTAAAAAGGCCTTTCCATCTGGCCAAACCAGTGACCCATGCAGCGACGGGGATGGCAGGCCAGACTGTGGACCCAGATTCACCCCTGTTACCAACACCTGAAACCTCTAAGCAGATCACAACTGCTGCTGGAGCACCTAAACATGCGGCGCAGCAGTGAGGGGAGAGAAGGAGATCTATCATCCATACATAATCTGTCATCCCAGCTGGGTTTGTGGTCCCACTGACAGGGCTGCTTTATCTGGCCTCATATGCAGAGGGTACAGCTATAAGACTGAGAGAAAAAGAAGATCCGTAAAGCTCTGTAAGAGCTTTAAGAGGGAAAGGTAAAAATGAGAAATGGAATATGAGGAGGATAAGGAAAAGAACCAGAGAGGGAGACAACAGAGGAGAAATAAAGGAAAAGACAACAGAAATTCTTTAAGGGAGGGACAAAAAAGAGAAGCAAGAAGAGAGAAAAGAAACATGAGAGAGAAAAAGAGAACTTAGATATAGGAAAAGAGAGGAGAGGAAGGGAGAAGGAGAGGAGAGAGACAAAGAGAGAAGACAGATAGATAGAGAAGAAAAGGGAAAGAGAGAAAGAAAGAAAAACAGAGGACAGAGACAAAAAGAGAGCGAAGGAGAGAGAGGAAAAGAGAGAGAAAGAAGAAAGAGTAAGAAAGAGAAGAAAAAGAGGAAAGAGAAAGAGAGGAGAAAGAGTGAACACAGAGAGAGAGAGAGAGAGAGAGTTATGAGGAGCTTCTTTCATTCTTTATTTTCTGTCAGAGATGGGTCTCTGTCGGTGAGCCTCGCTTTATTGCTAAGGGACACCAGCCACACAGCAACCAGGTCACAAAGCACAGCCCTTCATCTAGCTAGAGAAGATAGGCAAATAAGAAAAAAAATAGCTGCAAAAAAGTAGCTGCAAACAAAAGAGAGAAAGAAATTGTTATGAAAAAAAGGAGGCTCCCTGCTGTAGGCATGAGAAATTTGAGGAGGAACCGTGCATAGCCATGTGGGGGCTTAAACAGAGCTTACATAAGCCTGTGGTAAGAATATTATACACTTTTATCTGCTTATAAGATTCCCAAACTGATTTAGTTTACCAAATCTTTCTGAAATGGCACTGCTGTGCTTAATTTGTCTCCCCTTTCCTCATTTTAGCTGCAGCGAAGCTTTTTAATAGCTGTGGCATATTGGCACTCTTATATTGCGCTGGGCCTAATTGTTACGACAACAGCTCCATTTGTGGAACGATCCAAGTGGATGCCATCAATCTAGCCACAAATAAATAAATAAACAAACAAACAAAACAAAGAAAATAATAACCTCACTTGTAAGTCCACCCTCCCTGTCTCTTTATTTCTCGATTAAATTATTGGACTTTGTAATATCACATTTAATTTGGCTTTTGTTCATTGTTTAATGTAATCTATATTTGGGATTTATACACCATGTTGCTTTGGAGGCATCAGATGTTCTTCATGTTCATCTTTAAGATTAGTGCAAATTGACTCTAAATGTGATTTTCTAAAAGGCTGCTTTTGCATTTGTTTGATATGCAAAGAAAAAAATTATAGATTTTAATTAAAAGAAGTTTTTTCAACAACAAGGTCATGGATAGGAAAATCTGTTATACTTTAATTAACCCTGAGTGGTCTGAATTCCATGAGTTTGAATGGAAAATTCTGCAGTACAACTGACAATAAAAGGTAGCTTAGTCACAAAAAACAAACAAAATTCCCAAAAAGCTCCAGTTACACACACTGATCTATTCAACTGTGCCTCATATTGATAACTGTTAACGATAAACCAACTAGTAATAATTGGGGAAAGGCATGCGTGGTCTAAACTTGTCCCAATCATGGTTATGTACCAAGTAGTTCTACAGGTGATTATGTAGATTTGCTTGGTAATGCCATTGAGTGTTTGGTAGATCTACTTATGAAAAGAATGATATGATAACTAGTGTTACATAGTGAAACTAGATTTGCTTTTATAATCTTCAGGGATGGAATAAAAAAAAAAAACTGCATGTGACGTCCGGCTCTGCAGTTCACCCTGCTTGCCACTAGGGGAGCTCTGGGACATTTGGTTAGGTCATTTAAATACCTCCCATGTTTATCACTATATAAAGACTGGATGTGGTAATGAGACGTGGTAAACTGGATGTTGTAATTTGGTGATTGATATTTCTGGTCTTTATGTAATATTTTCTGGTGTTATTTCTTGTCTTATTTAATATTTTTTTTTTGCCTTTTGTTATGTGATCATTCGTTACACTTCGACCTGTGCCTCTTGCCTTGCCTCTGACACTCCTGATCATGGCTTTTGACGTTTGCTCTGTTTTTGGAGACTGTCTGTCCTCTTCTGACCCTGCTTTGCTCTTGGATTATGAATTTGGATTATCTCTGTCAAACATCTTTCCCCGATGCCGACCTTGGACTGTTTGGACGTGTAATACTGGATTTTACTTGTAAGCCTCAGACCGAAACTGAGTACTTGTCTGTCTGTTCAGTCATTACTCTGCATCTCAACTGAAGAAGTGAGAGGATTATTTACAACAAAAAAACATCCCTCCGCTGTCACTGAGATACAAATGTTTCATCGAAAAAAACCAGGCTGAGAAATCGTGAATTGCTGAACACATCCGATTAAAATGGTTTCAGAGCCGTAACCAGCGAAGTTCTTCTTCAACAGTTCTTCCCACGTTCCTCCTCTGAGCAGAGAAATTGAATCAGCGCTATCAGAGACATCATAACTATCATTAAAGCGCACATAGGAGGGGAGAAGCCAAGAAATAGAACCCAACAGATTCTTCAATAGGGATTTAAATTTCACAGAAATGAACTGATCAACAGGGGGCTGTTGTGTGTATGTGTGTGTAGGGAGCTCTTTTTAAACAGTAACTATCATCTGATCAGTAGAAGGGACAAACGAAAACAGGTCCATAACCAGTTGAATGAAGCAGGATTTTAATCACGAATAAGCTGATTGTTACTGACTGAGAGTATTTCATCCTGTTTCCTTTAACATATTTGTCAACATCGCTTTGCGTCGCGACTCTGGCATATATTAAGACATGTCAGATAATTGGAAATGGTGCAAATTACTGCAGTAATTATATTTCAGGGTTAAGAGAATTAAGGGTCATTGTGATTTTTAATTAGACTTGCCCCAGGGTGCCAGGGAGTGGGGGTGGGGGGATTACATTGCATTGATTCAATTCCTCTCTTCCTCTCTTCCTCTCTCTCTCTCTCTCTCTCTCCCAACGTGCTGCACCTTTCTCTCTTCCACTATAATTGACATTGTCCCCAGGCTGTGGCTCCCTGCCTGCTGCGGAGATGCAAGCTTCTGTCTGGGTTTGCCGCACACTGCCGGCATTACCCAGCAGGTTCACTGACGCGGCTCTCTGTCATCACTCTTCCAGGAACTAGTATGAGTGTGAAGCGTGCTGCCTGGGAGCTGCCCTTCAAACTGCAATCAGTAGCAGGCCTAACTAAATTCTAACCTAACTTGTTGCAGAGGAACCGCAAAAGTACACCATATGTTCCAGAATGTCCAGAGGGCACTTTTAGTGAGAGGACTTAAACAGTTAGTAGAAGACAGATAGCTTTTGTTTTGCTATACTAGTCGCTATGTGAGTATGTGATTACATATTCATTTTATAAAGCTTCAAGCAGTGCATTACATGTATCGACAAGTTTAACATAAAAAAAACATATTTTTATGTTTCAATAAGCTTTCAATTGCACCTTGTTTTTGTTATTGCAGCTAAGATGCACACGTTGCTCACACAGGTGTTATAATGCTCATGAAATCCCATTAAAAAAACAACTTGTGGTAGAATAGCCTTGGAACGGTCATGCACAACCTGAGATCGTAATCAACGTGTTAGGGGTGTAAAGTTGCCTGCCATGGGCTGTGAAGCATTGGACCTCCATTCTCTAGAGTGATAAAACACTATCAAATGGTATTAATTCCCTTAATTTTTGATAGAAATATTGAATGAACAGGTGTCTGGATATTTTTAAACATGTCACTGGTATCATCCTTGAACAAGTAACTTTTGCTGAAGAAAAAAAAAAGCAATGTTCTTAACTTAATCGTACATTCATCTGACAAGATCAAATAATCAAAAGGGCAGGTAACATTTTCTAATGGCTTTAAAAAGAAAAAACTAAAAGAAACACACAGTTCTGATATGACTGCGAGCGCAAAACCTTCAGGTTGAAATAAAAAGGTCAGGCACAGCATGACCAAGAGAAGACTCAGCGCTGTGGCCCATTAGTGGACCACACTTTTAAATGCCACCTTTCCTCCACCATGGAACTCCGGGTTGGCTTGTCCACAACTCCAAGCCTCCTTTGCAGCCTCCTGCTGCTGGTTGTGACAGGAGGATAAGGCTGAGGAGGCTGCCAACAGAGCCTTCCCGCTAGCAAACCCGCTGCGAAAGCACATATGGGAGACGTGCCTCTCAGGGCCGCTTTAATTAACAAGGGTGCGATATAGACTAAGCTGCGAATCAGCGGGAAAATCCCCAAACCGTGCAGACAGGCTTGCGTTCAGCCATCGAGATCCCTGAGGCCCGAAACACTAATGAGTTGGAACTTATGGATGAAACTGGAAATACCTCAAAGAGCACAGTAACTCCAACATTACACACCCAGCCTTGCTTGCTTGGTCTGTTCCATTTACGCTTATTCTACACACGGCTCAGTCCGAAAATAGTGTCACAATGATAATGCAAGTCAAGACACTTTTGAAGTAGGAGGTCTTTTGAGGAAAAAAAAAATCCTTAGGTTCAATTCTTTGAGATTAATACCAATAATCCTGCCCTGAAACTTTGCGTTTAATACAGTGCTATTTATTTCTGTTTGCATTTATGCTATTGTTTTGTCTCGCCTTCATAGTTTGTTGATCTCTTTGGCATTAAACCTCTTAAATCTACAGTCCTGTGCTTAATTCCCCCCATCGAATCTTGCTTGGGAGTATCTTATGATGTAAAGCTTCCTCTGTGCAAGATTGAGATGCTCTTTGCATTTACCATTTCTAAGGAGAAGCTGCATGGAACATCTTCACCACACCTTACATAATTCTTAATCCCCGTCTTTAAATGGATTTCTTGGAAGGCAACAGAAGGAGATTCAGCTTTTTCTTCCACAAGCTGGCGATGTGTTTGTGTGGTAACAGGAAGGTAGTGAACATAGCTCTCAGTGATTTGCATAAAAAAAGAACATGGGCAGTGTCGCTGGGCTGAGCGGTCAAATCCGGGTCAGTTGTAACTATTTTGTTGCAGTTAGCCTTAGCCGCACATTTTGCAGGGGTAGCCACAGCAGTTCCTTCACCAGAATCTGACTGCCTGCCTTGGCATTATCTCTCTGAAGGGCTGAACACTCCGATTAGCTTGACGTTTCGTTTTTCCCCGTGCGGCTGCTCTGCGCTGTCGGTTCCATTTAAAAGAAGAAATGAGAAAAGTGCCGTGTAGCAGCTATCAAAGTGCGCTTTTCAAACATAGGGTTATGCTTCTCTATGTTTACCAACAAGCGGATTAGCCGTCAACTATAGCATAAAAGGGGGGGAACGATGGAGCAAACTCTTTCTTTGCCTGCAGAACTGCACTTGAAATAGATTTGAAATGCCTAAACAAACATGCTCCAGTCAAAACATCTGGAGGACAGACAATTCATTCTGACTCAGGTGCTTACATTCCACCGGCTATGTTATCATTAGATAGCATTCTCTTTTGAAGAAAAGGCTCTGTTCGTCTGCTATCGCACCTTGGTGCAGCAGCAAAATAACAAAAATAACAAGCTGTATGGGAAAGTTAATGGATGAGGTTTGTCGGCCCGGCAGAGAATGCCTCTCCATTCAGGAGACACATGACCAGACCATTACACAGGCCCAGATAATGAAGCTGCAGTCAGGGTTTCGCAGTGCCTTTGGCTGGTCATTCTTTCTCTTCCTCCCCTCGCTCACAGCCCAGATTTACTAGAATAATGGGCAGCACAGATCCAAAGGAATTTATCTTCAATCCCCCCCTTCCGCCGAATACAGCAGTCAGATGCTTCAATCCTTCATGGCATTAGAGTGGCGAAAGAACAGAGCAGCGGATGGATGCATTGACGGATGGAGCAATGGGAGGAGGGGATCCGAGCCCTTTAGTGTCAGTCCCGCAGCTAAGAGCCAGATTTGGTGTTAAAAAGAGGCGCAAATGTGAAGTCGTCCACTTCGGCGACAAGCAGGGTTTAGCAGCAACAAAGACTGGAGGGAGCGGAGAACAGTGATCAGGAGCAGTAATGAAGACAAGCCTGAGCACTTTCAGCTGCTTAACTCCGATTGGGATCTTAAGCACTTTTTCTTGTGTCTTCCCTAGCACACAAAATCAATTGGTATTTATCAAGCTCTCATCCCGCCGCGATCTTGCGTATTGAGCTGTGGCCTTTTAGCATGCGCGAGCCAGGCTGGCCATCGATGGAAGAGCGAGCTTGCTGCCGCCCTGTAAAACTGCAAGACTGGCAAAAGGCTCTGAAAGGGTACAAAAACACATCCTGCGCTTCCAAAGCAGTCCTTGGCTTCCAGCCTGCCAGACAAAATAATCATTAAACAAGAAACAAAAACTGCTAAAAACTGCTAGAAAGTTTCTAGACTGTGTTTATATCTTTGACCACGTGTAGCCTATCTCTCAAATCTACCAAATCATTTCAAAAGGACAACAGCCATTCGAGAGCAATGCCAGGTCAAGGCAGACTGCTGTGGTGCCTCTCTTTTCACAAATATTAAAACCCCATGGGCTCACATGTTTAAGAGATGTCATCTTCTCAACAAAAACACTTTTATAGTGTTATGGAACACTGGCTGAACACAAATCCCAGACACTACTGTGGAAAGTGGTGGATCTAGAAGGGGATTTGCAAGATGACAGGAAATAATTTCTGTGAATGCAGGTTATGACTATTTATGAAAATACAAGGTGATTTTCCACATTGCAACTAACTTTATGTACCAGGGTTGACCAGGGTTTTTTTGTTCTAGTACTCTAATGAGTATCTACATGAATGAATTGATACGCACCAAAATAAAAAATCTTCCGCCTCACTATCCATGTCATCCTCACTTCTGCCAGTTTCACCAGTTCTACCACCCACGAGATATGCGGTCCTATCTTTGATTCCGAGCCTCCTCAAAAGTACATCTTGTGCAAAATTACTGATTGGCCCTGGGTGTTTTGCTTCACTGAACGCAAGAAGGAGCATATTTTCAAGAGTTTTAAATTGTTCTTCGTATATTTTGTCTTTCCACTGATTAAAGGGTGCCATTGACCTCCCTTTCTGCCAAGCCTTTTCTCGTTCCACGGCCTTGATAACTCTTTTATGTTCTTTGCTGTTTATCAAAAACCGAATGGCTAAAACATTTAGCCCCCATTTAGTACACACTTTTAATTATTTTAAAGACATAATTTTTCTTTTTCTTTTTAAGGTTTTCCTCACTTGAGATGTGGTAATTAGCGATGGCACTGTTTACACTGAATGTGGGATTTTTTATATCTACTTGGTTACTGAAAACTGTTGAAGAGTTTTAATATTATTACCAAACTGGCCGTTTGTGTGTGGAGCAGAGGAGTGTGATTTCCACAAGAAAGAAAAAAAAAACAATGAGCTTAATAGTTTAATCTGAGTAATTAATTTTGGGAGCAGCTTCATTCTTAAATGTTGAACAGACCACAAATTACAAGTGAACTTGATCGTGGCTGGACATTTGAGTCACAAGTTGTGCCCTCTAAATCTGTCTCAAAACTGATTAATACCTAAAGCCGCCATTTTAGACATACTTCTATCGACATTGTCGCAATTATCGCATTTCCACTTGATTTACACAGTAACGCATGAATACAATATAAAACCTGAAACACCAGGTCATGAAATACCGTTCTCTAATAGCTCTTCTGTGTAAAACTCATAACTAGCACTGACCCAATGCATTTCAGGACAACTGTCCTTTCCGTGCACTTTCTATGATGGAAAAACTGTTAGAGGCCTCTCTATTAGAGTATTATCAAAGTCATGGGAGAATGGCAGCTGCTGACGTCAGAGATAGAAAGAGAGCGAGCGAGAGAGACAGAGAAAGAACATTCTCTCCACGCACCATCTGTATCTACTTACACCAAACTACTTGAGTCACAGAACCGTCCACAACAACAGCAAAGGCTTTAGCAGCCTGCCACTATGGGTTCTCTCCACAGAGTCCAACAACAACCTAAGAATACCCTGCTGTTTTCTCCAGCGGCTGCCTCGCTTCTAATTAATGCAACGTGAGGCTCATTAAAATGCCATTTACCGGTGGCGCATGAGTGATAGTAGAATTGCAGTTGATTTAGGAGCACTGTCCTTTATTTAGGCGCCTAATGAATGTGTTTATTAATTACTTCAAAAATGCACACTTTTGTTGCTGCACAAACCCCGACACGTCCAGGACCACGGGAGCTATACGCTCAATTTCGGCTCCTGCTGCATGACCATTAATTACGTCCTTTTCAACTTGTCAAGGAAAGGATTGCTTTAAAAACTAACCCCAGCTACAAGCAGTGCTCCCTCTGTCTTTTCAGTTAAAGAATCCATTTGCCAAAAAATATTTACGCAATTTGACCCTTACCTCAAATGTTGCCAGCTAGTCATGACATATTTGCCATCTTAATCTCGCTTCTTTAGTTTTGCACTGGAGCTAACAAGTAATGGAAGCTTTAGCTCCAATTCACATGTGTATATCTTCTCACACATGTCACCAATGGCATCAAGTCTTTAAGTATTCTCGAGAAGGTTTTCTGATCATGTACGACATACAGTTATCTATAAAAATGGACAAGGTTACATTAAAAACATTATACGCAGCCATTTTAAAGCCACCGTTTTGTCCATTTAAAAAGACAAACACAATATCATATAATGCCAGAAACCATAAGCAACTGAATACTATTGGGATAATTTACCAACTCTATCAAGTTTAGGGCAACCTGGTCATGTGTTTTCGTTGTCCATTATTTGTTAGTAACATTAGCCTCATAGTTTCAATGCAAAACTAAGGAAGCAAACTTGAGACATGAAACATGTCTTGGCTCATCAAGTACACCTGGAGCGAGGGTAAAGTTGTTCCCTGTATTCTTCACAATATCCCTTTAAAACATATACCAGACAAATGCACACTGGACTACACTGATCCTGAGTCACTCACTGAGTTTCAGCCTCTCAGAACGAAAGTCCCTTGGTTTGTGAACTCCTCTGCAGTGTTTTCCCTTTTTCAAACCTTTCATCTTCCCCGGCGGTTTCTGCATATCCGCTGCTTAAATAGAACAAATGCATAAACAGCACTTAGCGGACTGTGGCTTCCAGATTGTTTGCTGGAATGCGGGTGGATGGTGGTGGTAGCCCAAACTAAACGGATTTAAAAACAGCCTCCTACATTTGAGGCTTGTTTTTTCCCCCTTTTTTTTATAATTGGGAACCGCGGTCTGCTGGAGCAGGTCCCAAAGTTGATGGCCCTTCTCGGCCCATCCAGGTCCTTCGCTCCAGACTTAAGGCCGATTTGTCAGGGATATGTTGGAATGCTTGACACGAGGTCTCAGTGGGTGTACTTGATCTTGCCTCCATACAGCACTGACTCACCGAGGCCTCTCTCCAGTGCTTGAAGGCAGCACAATGTGCCGCAGTTACAGGAAAGTGCCTCAGGCCCGAGGAAGCCATCGGCAATCGTGTCAGAGCGAAAAAAAAAAAAAAAGCCCCCAAAACAAAGGTATTTTGGCATGACTGTTGAAGGCAGGTGCCATTGTAGCACATCGCTGTGTACTACTTTAGAGCTTCAAAACGAGAAGCAGGTGTATTATATTGTTATGGAGGATTAAAGAAAGAAAGAGAAAGGGAGAGAGAGAAAAGAGAAAAGGAGAATTGAAGAGAGAGAAAGAGAGAGAGAGAGAGAGAGAGAGAGAGAGAGAGAGAGAGAGAGACCATCCCTCTCCCATGGCAATTCAGCTGTGCCTTGGAGCGTAGCTGGTCACAGCACGGACAATGGCTAAATGTTGAGAAGAATTGCAGCACAGAGACTCTTCTGTTTGAACTCCTGCTGGAGCCAAGGTAAGCTGGGTGGGGGAGAAAAAAAAAGCAGTTTGTGGGATCAGATTGCTGTAGCCACTACCCACTGATACATGACCTGATAATCAAAATCCCACCTACATCCTGCCTCTAAGGAGCCATGAGCCGAAAGGAGGAGGGTGCGAGAGGAGAGATAATGATTGCTTTTATACTTTTTCCTCGAGAGAGACGTGAAGTTAATGAACGGGTACGGCCGGCGTCCTCCACTTGGATGACTTTGAGAAGTCTTGCCCTCTTTAAAGGAGCTGTTTACTTTTCTTTATCTTGCATCGGGACAAAGCACAAAGGCTTATCGGTATGAACGTGCTGTTTGTTTCATTAAAGACATTCTTTCGCCCCGAACCAATTCACCCGAAACCGCAAAAACAAAGTTTGTTTTGTGGATATTTCTAGGAACTATTTTCTCACCCATTTTGGGTGATTAAATAAAAAAAAAAAACTTCTTCCATGGTGTTAATTTAACAATCACACAAAGTGCAAGAGCGATTCCATTTTTGCGTTTTCTTATTTGAGCTGCTAATTTGAATTTATTCATCCATAACAATCAGACTGATTAGAAAGCCCATGTTTAAATGGCATGTCTGAAAGGGTAAACCATTAGGACGATCAGACTTGCACGCATTGCGTTGTTTTGCACCTATGCATGATTAATTGCAAAAACAGGGTGTCATAATCATAGGCATTAAATCCCCTTGCTCAATTAGGTGGTAATTAAGGTCTGCAATTTTCTCCATTAAATACAATGCAGCAAAGGGTGAAGTGTTGCCTCTCAACCTAAATGACTCTCAGAGTGATTACTGAGTCGGTCTTGCACCAGCTTTTCCCCCCACAGAGAGAAGTTGTGTTAGTTCCAGAGAGTCACACTCGTGTTCCTGATCGTGTGCCTGGGCCCATTTCTGATTCCACAGACGCCACAATTTGTCACTGCAATTTGTCCTGTTTGCTTTTGGCATTAAACGCAGAGAATTAATGAGCCTGTCAGATGGTGGTCTTTACTCTCACTCAGTTTCCAGAAGCTCAGCAAACTAGAAAATACTTCAGAATCTCTTACCATCTGATTGGCATCTGAGAGGTAGTCACTAGTTTAAATTTCAGAGATAGCAAGCAAGGAGAACTGGAAAAGAGGACATCTGTTGAGGCACAAATTAAGGTGATACTCACTAGAGTCTGACCAATATTAAATGATGATATGTGATACCGGTTTTATGAAGGTTACATTTTCAATAACTCATAACATCATTTCAATAACTCATAACCATATATATTTAATATGATAGATTTAGTTGGATAGTGCTTTATGAACTGTTATGGATGATGAGTATGCATTGCATTCACAGATCTAGGGATGTCTTTTAAAGGCGATGATGTTTTTCATTTACATATTTCTCCATTTTAATACCGATATATAAACAGAGAAAACGTACAATGAATATGAGATTGAACACTGAAATGTCGGTGAAATTTAAACACAGCCGAGAGCAGCGATTTTTTGAATATAAATATGATTCTGATATTACCCTGCATCTCTAAATAGAAGGGACCCAGTTGCGTCTGCTCTAGGATGCATAGGCTGGGTAATACTTCTTCACCCCAAGGAAAAGATCATAAAAGTGTAATATACTCAAAACACATGTATAGGAGGAGAATTCCATGACCAAAGAGGGGCGTGACTTGACTCATAAACAGTCCAGCAAATAAGCAACTCCCAAGGAGCTATTCTAAAAGTCAAAAGACATTTAAATAAGTCCATGATGAAAGATTTATAGGAAAGGTTTTAAACTCTGTCCAGAAGAAGAAAGGGGAGGTGGGCAGAGTTCTAGAGGGCTTGAGGAGGGGAAAAAAGGCTGACATTCAGGAAACCGTTTGAAGTGATAGAAGATGACACGCGGGGACTATGTTTCAGAGGAGATAAGATCCCCCTCCCCGACCTCCTTGTTCAGAATGGAAGTGGAGGGAAATAAAAGCCACGGCCAACAGCTCCTGATCTTTCCCAGAAACACACAGATGGGAATGAGTGTCCATCAGAAGCTCATACTGACAACTCACATTAAGGATGAGCGATGCTGCAGGCCAGAGTGACGTCAGCACTGACAGGTATAAATGAACAGATCAATCTACATATCCTTATTTAGCTGGGGTTTTTTTTTCGGTGAGCAGTATTAAAACTGACTGCAGTGGAACAGACTCCCAAAAAATGCCACAAAACAGATAGATCTTGGGGAAAAATGGAAAAAAGAAATCTAATGAAACCACTTTAAAAGTGGATGTGGGACAAAAATGTATTACAATAAAATTATTTTACAATTTTTGAAATATCCTGACAATTTACTGAAAAAAAGGTCCCATGCTAGTCATACATGCTCCACTAATCCACTTCTGGATTATCCACCTGATTGTCCCCCACACTGAGATTGCTGAGTTTCTTATTATACAATTCCACCAATTGGTTTTGACACACACTTCCCTTTGTCACATACAATTGGACAGTTTTGGAGTGAGGGAAGCAGGCAAGCGAGGGGAGCAGGAGAAGGAAGGAAAGAAGGTTGGCATGCTGAGAAAGAGAGAGTGTGCCAAAGAGAGAGAGGGGAGGAGTGTGTGTGTGTGTGAGAGAGAGAGAGAGAGAGAGAGAGAGAAGGAGAGTGAGATGAGAGAGTGAGCAAGAGAAGAACCAAGAGAGAGTAAGAAAAAAAAGGCAAAAAGAGAAAGAATAATGGTGATAAAGAGGAAGAAGGAGTGAGACAGAAATAAACTATATTTCTTTTGCTCAGAGATTATTAGAAATATAAGTGATAAACAGGAATCCTGCAGGTTACTGTAAATCCATGTTAAGCAGTCTGAATGTTGTCCAAGGGAGCTATTTATGCTCAAATCACTGAAAAATAGAAAACCCACACCAGCGGGATCTCATGAACGCATTAGATATATATGAAGTAAAACAAAATGCTTGCTATACATTTACTATGTATCATATAAATCAGCAAATGTACATGTATATATATGTACATATACACCTGCCCCCACACACACTCACACATACAGACATGGGAAAATATAACAGAAAACATCATTTTTTTTCTGGCTATTGCTTTTGTAAGTTATGGGAGTGTGTCTGTGTAAAATGTGCATTTCACTACTGGTTTATACGCTACTGACCACACTTGATTTCAAATAATGTTTGGAGAAAATTTTAA
The DNA here is from genome assembly GCA_037974405.1 of Brachyalestes nurse. Classification (NCBI taxonomy): domain Eukaryota; kingdom Metazoa; phylum Chordata; class Actinopteri; order Characiformes; family Alestidae; genus Brachyalestes; species Brachyalestes nurse. The sequence goes on along the minus strand of JBBPCY010000028.1, from coordinate 10,446,043 downwards.
AATAATAATTATATATTATACTTTGGAAATTACATTACATTTTACAGTTGCAGCAATTATAACAGAAATGTTAGGAGCATAGTGTGTTTATGTCTGACTGTTTCATCCATCAGAAACTGAATCAGGAGTGAAGCTGCTGGAATACAGCACATAGAAAAGCTGCTATACAAACACTACAGCACTCACAGGCATTTCGTATTTTTTACACGGCCCACACTGCAATAGTTCATAAAAGAATAACAACCTGTGCATTTTACACACACACACACACACACACACACACACACACACACACACACACACAGTCACAAAATGCACAAACAGTGAACAGAAAAAGGGTAAAAGTGGTCTCTTATTTTTTTCCATGGCTGTACATATATAAGGGTGACAGAGAGGGAGACTCAGAGAGACAGAGAGTTAAAGAAAAGGCCATTATAAAAATGTGTTTTGACTGTTCGCCATCTTACAGAGAGAATTACAGGCCAAGAAAGAGGGGGGGTAGGAGGTCATTTCAGATGAGCAATCCACATCAGATCAGCTTAAGCGAGCAGGGGATATAAAAAAAGCATGGCCGCGAAGATCCAGGAAGCAGAGTTGTGTTCGTTTCGGCCTGAGCTGCGGAACAGATGTCTTCAAAGCATTACACACACAGCCTGTGCCACTGGGCTTCGGGAGGGTGGGAGTGGGGGGCAGCTCTGAAATGAAATGCATCATCTGGCCGTTTGGCACTTCTGATTTGTCAAATTTGGACGCTATAGTAGGGTGCAGACTGGCAAAACAAAAAGCGTCACATACACTCATTATTTTCCACGTTATACTCGTTGTCACCTCAAACACACTTCCGCATTTCCTCTCCTTTGCAGTGGCTAATATTTTAGCATGAAGTGAATTATTAACTCGTATCCAACATTGTAGCTTCCTGTTCTTTTTTTTTATGAAAGAAAATTTACTTTAAACTGTGATAAGCCTTTTTCCTTTAAAAACATCTGGAAGAGTGTTGGAGAAATCTGCTGGCGCCTAAAGGGTTAAAGATAAAGTATCCAAATACTAAATATGGAACCGCACACCAACATTACAAACCAATACAAACAAGATGATGAAACCTCAGTAACTCGTGTTGCTTCTCCTGGTACCAAGTGTTAAAGAACCTTCACACGCTGCAGAGAGCTGCCAGTACGGCCTGATCTGACAAATTGATGCCTGATGCACTCAGACAGTCTATCGTGAGCGTCCTACTTTTCTGCTAGCGAGGGAGGTTGTGTGCGTCTCACGCTGGAGGAGCACAGCTGAGAAATCTGACCCTACACACCCTGACAGAGGAGCTCGCTTTGGCCCGCCGCTGCACCTTTAGCCGCCACCGTGATGGCTATCGGAGGGAGAGATTATGGCAACAAAGATGGAAACATGGGCCTATGGCTGGGTGATATGTGCAAAATGCTTCACAATAAAATTTCCGCTTCATAACCAGACTTCTTCATCCTTCCTTTCTTCACTGCCTAGTGTAAAAAAAACTTTGACCATTTACTAATATAGTGGATTAAGGAACATGAAGCTATTATCATATTATAGCTATTATTGTTTTATAGTTAGACCCACATAGCATGTCATGGGACAATCACACTGATTAGATTCCTACTAGTCCAGAACTGACACACAGACAGCTCTTCCGACTCTCTGGAACTTATGGGAACAGGATCAGGGCTTTGTCAACCTGAAGTGGCTCGAATGAAGTTTTGGCCTATCTCACAGACATTCTTTCATTACCAACCCCCCTCCCCTCCACAGAGCCTTCCGACAGATGGGGCTGGAAAGAGCCATGACACAACAGAAGCATGTACACACACGACAAGACCGATACAGTTCAACTGCAGGATAGTGAAATTTGACACTACACAATATTTGTTGCTGTACGGCGGTTCGTAAAAAAGATTTTGTAAGGGCACTATTGACCTTGAGATTCTGAGAATAAATATAAAAAGGTGGGGGAAGGGGGTGTGTGTGTGTTGCATGAAGCAGGATTTCTGAGTAAACTGGATATCTTACCCAAGAAACTGAAGACAAAATTCTATCACAAAATCTTCCAAATATAGCCCACATTTCCAAATATGACATTCAAGTTCAAGATAATGAATCCACGCCTTCAGTTTGTTGCTTAACTATGCTTGTTCCCTTTACCTTTCTCAATCTACAAAATACAAATTAGCAAAGAGTTTTGCTCATTTTTTATGCATGCATTTGAACTGTGTGTGTCTCTGATCATTTCCAATTCAAATCTATAAGTTACTGTTGTCTATCAATACCAATAAAACTAAAGTGATACTAGCATTTATCGGCAACTCTGGTTTACTGGCACAGATACTACATTGTCTAGTTCTATATTAGCTTTTCTCCTGTTGGACAGGTTTTGGCTTTGGTTTATTTGGCTAAAAGAAAAATCCTGCTTTAAGAATCACTCCCTCAGTTCCCACCGTTCACAGAGGAAGCGTATAAGAGCCTGTGCCAGCCTGGCATGGCATAGGTTGCTGTTCATGAGGAAAAGACTGCGCTTTTCCCTCGTGCTCTGCCAGCGCTTGTGAGCAGGGTGGATTTGGCCGGATCAATCCTCCAAACTCTGCAGCTGGATTTGATAGCGCACTTGCCTGGGGCCGTAATCCTTGCACAGCACGGATTTCAATCAGGCGCCCATTTAACGGTCTGCACTGGCTGTTCTGTGGAGACGCTCAGAGAATTCACCACATGCGACACACGCTTTGCCCAGTGGCCCATTCCACTCAGGCTTAACCCCTTCACCTCGGGCCAGGCCATCAACATAAAATGGATTTACATCAGTGTTTACAAAACTCCTCTTGTGACTCTACCTGCCACTGGCTTTCATCTCCATTTGAAACCTAATACATCCAACAAATCAAGGACTTCTGAAGGCAATAAATAATAATATGGATCAGGTGTGCCGGATTAGGATGTGAGTTCAACTCTGCAGGGTGGTAGATCTCCAGAGGCAGTGTTGTCCAACACCTATTTCCCCGACACACATTTAGATTTAGAAGGAGGAATATTCCACTCCTCTTTGAGGTCACGCTACTTATCTCCTAAGAGTCTGTATGTGGGTTCGCATTTTAATTCCTTGCTCTTACCTATATGATTTAAACGTTCATTTCATAACCCTTCCTAAAAAATCTTGATTGAACTATAAACCTTAGGATTAATTACTGAATAATGAGCCTGGGATTAATACGTACAACTCACAGAAATCACCAATGATTTTAAAAGCACCAGTGATGTTATTTCTCAATCGTAGGCCACTGAAACAAACAGAGGGACTCTGCTGAAAACGCACATCGAAAAATTTGAATAGGTAATTTACATTTAGCATTGTAAACAGGCATTTCATTATGGAGAAACGTTTATTATGAAAAGGAGTTTTATTACAATTTGAATCTGATGAAATGTTATTATTTTCCATGCCAAGGGGGAAAAGCCTGAGGTGTGAACTCAAACCTGCTGAGACAGAATGTAGATTGAATGTATCTGTAATTCATTACATCTATATTATTCATGATTAAATTGTAGAGCAAAACAACAGCACCTCTGCTTCTATGAGTAAAACACATCAATGAAATTGAAAGTGAGAGGAAAGAAGGGCTTGGCTGAGTAGAGCGCGGTGAGTTATGTAGCCTCGGCTAGCAGTTTGCATTCCAAACCTGCGTCAATAAAACAGCCTGCTCACTTTAAAGCCTGGAAACCCATCCGAGTTTTGACATCCTCAACACATTAAGAAATAGAAGCCTGTGTTTCATAACAACTCCACATGCGTTAGCATCATGAAGACAGATTTCGTATGCGGTGTCCTTCAATCCCTTTGCTCCCACTAGTATGTGGACGCTGGAGCGTGGTATGGAGGCGGCCTGTAAGATAGAGCATGAGATTCATTGTAAAAATGGTGAGGAGGCCACGGTCTAGCACTGATGCGCTCTCAGCTACAGTAGAGTTCTATCTTCAGTCCCCGCAGCAGAACCAACAGTGCAGGTCTGGGTGAAGGCAGCATTACTTACTGTCTACTTTTTTATACAGGAAAAGTTGCACACCAGTGCTGAGAAAGAAGGGGATGTAAAGGAATAGTGGTGATCACTGACGAGTAACCTAAGGCCAATACTTAAAAGGTGATAATAAATGTCTGGAAAATGGAATGGGCTGTGTTCAAGAGGTAAAAACACACTCCACACCCTAACGCCCCCATCCCTTCCCCTCTTAAACAACTATGAAAACAAGATAATCAAGATAAAACGATTATTATGATTCTCTTTTGCCGTGTCATCCCTGGATTCCACCGGGGAGGGGATTGGGGGTGGGCCATGTTCCAGCTGCAAAGTGGCAACAATGCTGATCTTGGCTATTCCTGACTTCCACGTTTCAGAAGCATCCCAGCAGCATCTTCCCACTCTGCTCTGTTAGAAATACACACCAGGCCTATTTTTGTCACACTGCTATCAGACCTGTCGAAGCTCCTATTTTCCCCAAGTTTCTACCATAGTGCATTCTTAATGCTTCAGCATACCGAGACATTTCTCTATTCCAGCATGACTGTTCCCCAGTGCACAAAGCCAAGGTCCATAAAGGCATGGTTGGATGATTTCAGTGTGTGGAAGAACTTGACTGGCCTGCACAGAGCCCTGACCTCTACCCCATCCAACACCTTTGGGATGAACTGGAATGAGAAAGTGAGCCAGACCTTCTCATCCAGCATCAGTACCTGACCTCGTAAGTACTCTACAGAATGAATGAGCACAAATTCCCACAGAAACACTCCAAAATCTTATAGAAATCCTTCCAATAAGAGTGGAAGCTGTTAGAGTTGCAAGGGGGGACCCACTCCATATTAAAGTCCATGTATTTGAACGCAGTGTCATTAAAGTCACTGTTGGTATAATGGTCATGGTGCTAAAGTGCATGGTGAAAGAGCTGGCATGATTAGCCGTGTGATGACTATTTGAATGCTAAATAGGCAAGGATATCTACAGGCATGTTAAGTAGTTTTATAACTATTATCTATGAAGTAAAATTAAACTGTGTCTGCGTGTTTACCCAAGTGATTGTGAGAATAAAAGCTAGATCTACTGGATTAGATTTGTACTGGAAAGTCATAAGTTTGATCGTCATGAGTTAAAAATGGACAAAGCCATAGTCCCTGAAAGTATCGACAAAGATTCTTTATTATCTAGATAATAAAAACTACCTGGACACTGTCCTGAACACTGAACTTTATACTAAATGTTTTAGGTTTAGTTACAGGCTACTGTGCAGTCAAATTCTAATTCCTTGAATGTGCAAATATACTTGGCCTACAAAGCCTGGTTTGGAATCAGCAGCTGCGAGGAAGAACCTTCAATCTATCTATTGTGATGGATCAAATCAAAGACCTAATTTTTGGTAGCACAGTCATTTAAGCCGAGACTGTGAAAAAAAACCTTGCAGAGATCAAAGTAGGGAAGAGCTGAAGCTTGGCTGTGTGTGCTTAAGGATAGGCTGGCGTTTCTGCTGCATGTGAACAGAGGGGGATTTTTGGAGGGGGGCTCTGTAGAGACAAGTCCATTTAGCTTGGCAGCTGATTTGAAGCACTGAGCATCATCCCGGCTCTTCAGCTCATGAGTGAAGGAACACTGCCAAAGTTAGGTCTACACAGCATCCTGAACACACACACACACACACACACACAAACACACACACACACACACACACACACACATTCAACCATGCATATATAGATACGGAAAAAAATAAGAGACCACTACAATTTATTTTGAAATCAGCATCTCTAAGAGTATGACAACCATTCCATGCCAGTGAAATGAGGAGAAATATTGTCAACAGTTCTTAAAAACAGATTAAGTTGTTCAGTTCAATACTTGCACCTATAAAAGATAAAACCTGAAAAACTGAACATTTTTGCAGTGGTCTCTTTTTTTTGAGCTGTATTTGTTTTCATACCACATGAATATGTGAGCTTATTCATATGTCCCGTATAAAGCTGTGTGGAAAACACTCTTGGTAAAATTATGAAAAATATGAAAATGATAAAAAGCGTGTCCTATAATAAAGGTATGGCATATAAAACATATGGCATATGAAACTGCTTCTATGTTAAATTTAGCAAATAAACTGAAATTGTGCTCTAAAATTTGCATTAAATGTGTAAATGTTCATCCATTCGTGTACTTAATTTCACTTACAAATTACTGTATACCATCGTGACCCTATCAAAACCCCCGCTTAACCTAATCCAAAGCTTTCTTTTACACGGTGCGAACATGATCAATGGGCAAATATTTTCAACAATAGAAGAGAAATCTGAGAAATAAACGCTAAAAACAGCATATTGAAGTTTAAAACTCTATGCTACTGGGCCCCTTGGCCTTGTCCGAGGGTCTCCCATTTTTAACCTGAACCTTATAATATGTGGACTGCATGTATACTTCCTAGAAAACTTCTCAAAACACACACTACAAAATCCGGCCACACATATTACTTATAGGGCCGTTCCTAGTGTCTCCTATTCACTCTGTACTCATGGGCTCAGCAGTGTTGAGTGTGTGGAATAATTAAATCCTTCAGTGAGCAGCCTTCTGCTCTGGCTAGCACTCTCTCTCTCTTTTTCCCTCTCTCTCTGACAGCATGGCGTGTTGGGAGAGGAAGAGAGAATAAAACACTTTTATTCCCACTGAGACAAAGTATGAGAGTGAGGGAGCGAGGGCAAATGAGAAGGACAGAGAGTAAGAGAGAGAAAGAGAGAGAGGCTAACTGAACAAGAGTTTGGAATCTCAGTGCAGATGCAGTATTAAACCATTGAGTGGTGCTCTCTCTCTCTCTCTCTCTCTCTCTCGTTCTTTCTCTCTCTTTCTCTCCTTCCTCACAGTAAGTGGCCACTGCAGCAGGCGTTAGAGTTGTTTCCCCTCTACATGCCTGCAGACAGATTTGCATCTAGCTCAAAGCAGCAGAAGCACATCAAAAGAGGCTTTGATGCGCTGTGTGGCTACACAAGAGCGTGGAGAGAGAGAGAGAGAGAGAGAGAGAGAGGCCTCAGCAATATCAGTCTGAATTCCAGGAATTACTCAGCCCCTTAAACAGTTAAAGAAAACCTTAGCCTCTGCTGCTCTTATCAAGAAAGAGAGAGAGGGAGAGAGAGAGAGAGAGAGAGAGAGAGAGATATGGGGAAAAACCTTGGAAAAGAGGAGTACCTACAGACTATATTCATTCGTTCATCACAATCAAGCAAAGAACAGCTCCCTGCAGTGTAAACACAGCACGAGACTGAACAACACTGCTTCTAGACATCCAGTACTAGAGAGGGGTTTGAAACCCACTTGACTGAACACACCATCGCTCTCACATCAAAACATAATTTCTTAAATCTTTCAATTTTGTTTTGTTTTAAATTCAATCAAAAACTGAAACTAAAATAAAACTTTATTTTTAGAGTTCCCTACAGATTATCTACAGATGCTCAAATTATTAACAACTGATAAACCACAGTTTAGTATTTAGGATGAATGGACCAATAGAAATCATGCAAATTTGCATGAATTAAAGACTCATATTTACTTTTTGAAAAAGTTGCCATGGTCTTGTTTTTTTTCTTCCGCCAAATTTCAGCCAAATGGTTCAATACTCATAGTTTTTAACAGATCACCTGTTAACAGTATCAATAATATGTAAAGCAATGTCTGGTAAAATATTTAGTATTAGGGAGTAGGGGTGGGAATTGAAACCCGGGTCTGATTTAGATTTTGTGAAGCACAGGAATCGTTTACCTCCGATGTTATCGGTTCCTCTAACGATTCTTTCGGACTTTTTCCGGCATCGCGTGCCATGACGTCACACTTTGCGACTTAAATTATCATGGAGTGGAGAGAAAGTGGTCCACGGCGTGGTGGAATTTTACCATAAAAAACAACAGTTGCGTTTGTAACCAATGTAGAGTTGTTTTAACTTGCAAGGTTGGTAACACTAGCAACATGTTAAAACATTTAAAGTCTCAACATAGCATTCAAATTCAAGCATGCCATGTGTTTGATTCTCCTCGCTCAAGTACAAGCTCCGTGGTTTCCATAGACGAGGGTAGCTTTAACTACAATGCCACTTAATAATACTAATTTATTTTTATGATTATATTTTCATATTTGGACCATATAATGTATTGTTTAAAGGAAGATAAGTGCATAATTGATTGTTAAAGTGTTCATATTTACCATGTAAAGGACAAGATTGAGTTCTGACATCTAATAAAACAGCTGCTTTCGAAGCAAAAAAATTGGCCTATGACTACCTTTTTTAATGTAAATATGTAGCTAACCAGGTCTTATTACCTGTCCACAAAATTATGATCAGTTAAAAAAAATATTTATTTTATGCTGTGTTGTTGCCTTCTCAGCCTCGGCTTTAGCAGCTGCTAGCCAGGCGTCTTTGGCTCGTTACTCTCGGCAACAGAGCGGGTCCAAAAATGAGACAAATACAGGGAGCAGCGTTCTTTCCTCCCTTGGAACAGGAGCATTTATTTATATCTCCAAAAAGAACATAAGAGTGGCCACAAACAGAGCGGCCATATAAAACACTCCCCGGGCTACCACACTCACTGAAAGACTACATCTCCCAGCCTCCCTAGAGCCTCAATTACCCAGAATGCAAAGTTTCTTAAGGCAGCAGGCTCACCCTGTAACACTGTTTAGGAATCGATAATGGAATCGATAAGGAATTGGATCGATAAGAAGAATCAATAATGGCATTGACATCAATAATTTCTTATCGATTTCCATCCCTAGTAAAGAGTTTCCTTTCAGTACAATGTATTTCAGAAAGTCTCTAAGATGGTGCAGCCATAAGAGTGACTCTCAAACACTGTAAAAAGTTAATCACACAGATTCTTTGGGTTTTGATCATTACATTATCTTGAAGAGCCTTTGAAAGGGTTAAAAAACTCTAAATTCTTCCTAGAATCTTTGAATTATGTTGTTTTTTTTTAATTTTGCAAGTGTAAAATTTAGCATATAGCTTGCAAATAATCTTCTCTATGTAACCCTACACTGAAAACATTGCTTTCCTAAAACATCAGGCAATGAGCCAATTTTGACAACATTATAGGCTTTATGTAAGACTGTATGTAAAGCCTACATTTTCAAAAGAAAAACAGTCAATAAGTGCTCAGCATATGTGGGAATTTGTTCAAAGCTGTAGAAAAACTGTCTTTGATCACTGGCCATGAAAAAGTCTGAACAAAATGCCAAAAGTATACTTTTGCATGTGATATTTTGGAGTCTTAATCTGTTGACTTTAATTCTAAAATATGAAAAACTAAATTTGCTTGATCAAACTTGGTATGGAGTGGACCGCAGAACATATTTTCAATAGGTTGTGGCTGTACCTCACTGTTATTTTACAATAACTTTCTTAACAGTTACTCAGAGCCAAATGTTCTAAGCTTTTTTAGGTTTAATGGTCATGTATTCGGTGGGACAATATATTTCTCTCCCTAATGCTTATGCATTTGAAGGAGGTTCATAATAATGGGTGGAGATATTACCTGTACAGTTGATTACATATTCCACTTGGTTTACCACTTGATTACATATTCCAATCGAGTTACTAAAGCAGCTTGCGGCAACTTGCATCAATTTAAGTCTGCTTTTTTAAAACTGGCTGTAAATTCGTGAAAAGGCCCCAAAGACATGTTTTTCTAATAGTTCTTCTAACAATGGAAGCAGACGCGTCCGAACCTCAAGCATATTCTTAAAGAACGTTTAAAGAATGTTTACCATTAGAATAACATTGATTAAACTCTCGCCATCAGAAAACTTAAACGGTAAATAATATTTCTATTTTGTTAGACTTATATTGTCTTATTTAGATAGATATTGTCTTGATTTTGTCGGGTTCTGTGTAGCACAGTCCCTAGGTATTGCCAGACAGTATACTGAATAGGACTTCATGTGACAAATGAAACTCTTAAACTTGTATACACATACTGTTCTGCTTGAAACAAACAACTTCCAGCTCAACTGCCACTGTAAAAACCTATTATTTATTACATACTGTGCATTTTCTATGTTCTGCCATTACATGCCAGATTATGATTTACTGCTGTCTACCTCTGCATTTGCATTTGTGCACACTAAAGAACTCGGCTGCTAGAATACAGTATTGATCATAACACTGCATTCAGTCAAACTTGCACTGTAGCTGCTTTTGTTGACTGCACTTAATGTTGTTTTGCTGCTTTTGTGTTTTTCTTACTCTTTTTCTATCTGGCACCCTGTGTATTTTGTCATGTCTTGTGGTATTTCTGTTCATGTTCTTTTGTTGCACCATGGTCTTTGAAAAATGCAGCACTGTGTACTGAATAAATGGCTGAAATGACAATAAATCTAATAAATCTTGATAAAATTGTTGTCGTATCAAGATATTTTGCTCCTAGTCTACGCTTCTATGTACATCTGTCCCCAGTGTAGTCTGCCCCCAAACTCCAAAGATGTAAGCTGTAAGGCTGTTGTTGTATAAAGTTATATAAAGCGGCTCTATTTTAATGCAGCACAATGGGTCAGATAATACATTCTATTCATACAATGATTCTTTAGTGATGGTTCTTTGTCTGCTCTTAAAAAAATAGGTCACCCATATGGTACCGTAACTGTCACACAATCTAAATCAGTTTTGTTTTTGTTTTTTTTTGTTTTTTTCCCTCATAAAATTATATAATACTCCTGATCCTGACAGAGCCACAGCCATTACTTTGCCAGATTCTTTTGGCCGGCAGAAACTGTTTACTGCATAAATGTTGTTTACTTCACACCCAGAAGGTGTAATAATTCAGCCATGCAAAATATGACTCAACACGGAGAAGCTGGATCTATGCTTACTGAGAAAACATATTTAATTACTGTTTTTTTATTCATTTCAAGCCGGCAAACCTCTATTTTACATCTGATCCTGCAGGTGAGGGTAGAACAGCATGTGTTAAGGATAAATGGAGGAAGACGTTTTCATTAAAACTTGACTAAACATCAGGGTAAATGGTGCCGTTCTGCTTTTTTTAAACAAGGGATGCCGTCCTTGTGTGTATTTGCAACATGCAACCCGAGACCTGTGTCTTCTTCTTTCCCTAGACTATGCATGATTGCATTCTCAGACTTGATTATAAGCTCAGCTCTGGAAAAGAGTCAGCTTAAACCTCAGACGTGTAATTTAGTATCACACATTTGATTAAAGTGCTGCAGTGTGCCGCTACCACACCTCAACTCGCACTCCCTCGCCAAGCGGCAGCCATTCAGCACTTCACTGGCCCTCGAAAACAGTACTTGTTACCCCCATTCTCTCAATGGGCCTAGTTTAGCCCCATGCAATACAAATGATATTCCATATTGTGATTCTAATGCTAGATACTGACATTGTGATATAGCTTTCACTACATTAAAAAGATACTGGTGAATTCTTCATGTAAGGTGAGAGACTGGCCTGCATTATACACCTCTGAAGTCGTGTTGTTGCTCTGCAATCAGTGTCATTCTCATATTGGCATTGGCAGATTTTTTCTAGAGAAAAAAGAATGGCATGGAAAATTCTGCTATTGCACCCCCAGTTGAACTAAAATGGTCCAAACCAGGTACACCATATGAACAAAAGTATTGGGATGCCTGATCATTACACCAACAGGGACTTTAATGACATTCAAATATATAAACTTTAATATGGAGTTGGTCCCCCCTTTGCAGCTTCCATTCTTCTTGGACCAGGCTTTGTGAACAGTCATGCTAGAACAGAAAAGGACCTCCCCAAACTGTGTCCACAAAGTTGGAAGCATGGCATTGTCCAAAATGTCTTAGTATGTTGAAGTATTACGATCAGCCTTCACTGAAAGTAAGGGGCCTAGCCCAAACCCTGAAAAACAGGTGTGTCCCAATACATTTGTCCATTTAGTGTATGTCCTAAATGCATTTCCCCCCCAAACTTCCCCCACATTCTCTGGATAATCTGATTTCTCACTGAGCCTCTGAAGGTTCCTTGGAAAAGCTGCTACATGCAAGCTAAAACTGCTGTGCGGTGTTGAACTGATGTTGGGAACATTCTTGTTTACTTCAGGAAATTTGGGGGAAATGGCATAAATTCTTCTTAGAGAAAAGTTGTTTTCTCTAATAACGGGCATGATGTCAATTACAGAAAACACACATGACTTCAGAGGTCTATTTTGACTAAAATTACTTGTTTGATGGAGCGTGTAAATAAACTGATTCACCCAACCGGTCACGGAAACACTCTGGATCAAGACGCTCATTGCCCACAGTGAAACACTATGATTGACTGTATATTGCTGCCTTTTATAATAACAGTCCTGCAAAGGCCAGTAAACAACATGCCCTAAACTAGTTAAAGGAATAGTCTGGATAAAATTGCATGGATAGAAACAGCAGTAGCAGTCATTATGAAGCCTACACTTTTGTCAGTGATTTTATATATGACAGTGAAGAGAAGAGTGTGAAGATTTAGGCATGTAGTTTGTGCAGTTATCAACTCTGAGGAGATGCATCAAATACATTGTGGCCGATCGACTACACTGTGAAAATCGTGTGAACTCTTTCTGCCTGGCAGTAGCGTGGTAACTCGGAGATGAACCCTGATAAAGATCTGCCACACACACACTCCTTAACCATCTGCGCTGATGGTGTTAGCTTTAGCACGCCAGGCTAAGCGTAGGAAATGGGGTTAGCCCGACGCGAATATCATGGAGGTATGAGTTTACAGGACGTGTTCTGAATTCACAGTCACAGAGCAGTGTTGCTTGAGTTCGTACACGTGAGGAAATCAGAATGCAGTGCCTGGAGGCATGCGCTACTGATATGAGCACATATATATTTCCCAACTGGAATGGACATGACTTAATGGAACTGAATTCCAAGAGACGTGTCGTGTCGCTTGAATTCTTGTCAACTTTTACAGTATTGAGCTTTTATGTGATGCTATTTTATTTTGGCTACCCGTGTGTATAGACTGCACTGACTGAAAACGGAAGGGAAGAATAGACATGGGTCAGTAGCTAGATGTGGATAGAATGACATTCAACGGTTGTGCTATTGTTTTTAACCCTTAGAAGAACACTTGTTGTCAAATAGCCATACTATTTAAAGGTTATTACATGACTACATCATTAATGTAAGTCCATTTGGGTCAATTGTACCAAGGAATTAGGTTTGCAATTGATTTATTCATTAGAATGTGTTATATTTATTTCAATGCTAAAGCATGACAAAAATGCCTTCAATCAGATTCAAACAACATAACCCCCTTACTTAGGGACATAAACGGCATGACTGATTTAGAAGCTGCACTTCTCCTTTTTTATTAATGAGCTGATTGTGAAAAACACACCATCCTATTGTTATTGCTGGTGATAACTTACAAGGGTTAAATCTCTATTACAAATGTCTCCAAAAGATGTCCTGAGGGTGGTTGGCTCAGGAGCAACTACCCTTGCTGAAGCCTGAGAACATTAGAGATACTTCCAATGAAGTATCCGTGTGAAGCAAATGTGCAAGGATATAAAGAGCGTGGGCTAACATAAACAAGAAATGTGGTAAAATTGGCTTTCTCCCCATATCTGAACTGTGCTGTGTAGCTTTGGGGAATTTCTGGAAGATTGTTAGGAGATTAGTTTAATTTGAACATTGCTGGAATGACAAAGCTGACGTTTCGCACAGAAAGAAACACAGTATCGAGGCTTCAATTCTGAACACAAAAGCATGAAAATGTCTTTGTTATACCGGCTTCATTTGAGATTTGTTAGATAATAACCAGCAAGTTTTGGAATGTGCCTTGAGAGCTTTGAATGCTGGAATCAAAAAGGTAGAGCAGCTGGAAAAAAACAACTTTTATCCACTCATCTACCCCACAGAGTGTCAGAAAAATGTAGCTTTGATGGTCCAGTGGCTGTCATGAGGTGCAATCAAATAAATAAAGAGGGCACCCGCAGTTTTTGGGCAAAGGAACCCAAGCATCTCAGAACAATTATTTGATCACGAGCGAGCAAGGTGGCAGCTTGGTCTCAGCCGTGGGAGTGGTGTGGACTGACTCATACAGCGAGGTTTTTATGTGCTGCTACTGCTTCTGTTGGCATCATCCCCAAGAGCTCCTGGCGGCTCCTCTCTCGTTTTAATTAACATGTAGGCCCGGCGATGTTAATTAAAAACAGACTGATCATTACCCACCAGGAAAGATCATACGGACGCTACGGCACATCTAAACAACGCAAGTCTGGCTCGCGCACTGCTTATGCCAGAAGCAAGGAGATATTTTTTTCAGTGCTTTAAGGAGGAAAAGATCTGAGACAAAACTCTTCTTCTTTTTTTTGTAAGGCTTAAACATAATGCATTTGTCAATGAAGCTTCGGCGTCTTGTGAAAGGAGCAGAAGTGTGCTTACATTAGGTGCACATTATTCCCAGAAGTGAGCTTAAGAGTTTTAGATATGCTGAGGATCAAGCTTAGAGTTTTGGGTTATGTGCTCTGGTGTGCATATAAAGCAGGATTATGGAGTGTTTCGTGCTTCCTGTCTGGTAAGGGAAACCTGAGATATCCCTAATCTGTGCGTGTTATGGACGATAAATCTGGGATTGCTCTTACTTCATCGGCTTGAAGAGTGCTTGTCCGTAGTTCTGGAATGTCATGATGAGCTTTAGTTGGGTTCCACCAGACTTCATAGCTGTGGAGAAGGAAAAAAAAAACACTTTTAATGTTACATCCACAGTGAGAAAAGACATTGAACGGCGTCAGATGAAGCTGTTGCACATGTGTGCGTGCACACAGACACACAAACACATTCTCTCATCAGTCCTACCGCATGACTTCCTCACTGACTCATTTGTGTATACACAAATGTACTAAATCCGCACTATTGCGAATCTGGGTAGACAAACAACAACTTTTTTCCAGTGTGTGTTTTCCAACCTCTTCACAAACTCCGACAATGAGATGTTATGCCTTGGCCCATAAATAAACAATCTAATTCCACGCATAGATAAGCAGCCATCTGCCGTTTATGACTGTCAGAGTGTCTAGGGTGGAGCGCTTGTAATAAAGCCTATGTTTCTCATCAGCAGAGATTACTGTGCTATGAAGCAACAGTGCCATAGGCGACTGATAAGAGCAATCTGCTCAGTTCCTGTCCTTTGATTGTCCTCTTTAGGGGACAATACACAGTCGGAGATTCACTGATTGTAGTTTATCATTTACAACCAAAACATTACACCACTCAGGTTAAATGGAGCAAGAATGCACTTTCATATGGGCCCAGAAACAGGACGATTTAATCCTCTAGACCAGAGGTCCCCAACCACCGGGCCGCGGACCAGTATCGGTCCGTGACTCATTTGGTACGCACAGAAAGACAGAATAACATTTTTTATTGATTATCAGAGTCTGAAAGGTACATCAAAAATGTAGCCCACAAGCTATCAAAAATTTAGCCCACAAGCTAGCAAAAATGTAGCCCACAAGCTAGCAAAAATGTAGCCCACAAGCTAGCAAAATGTAGCCCACAAACTAGCAAAAATGAGCAAAAAACAAACACACTGTTTTTAGTTGTATCTATACTGGTCCGTGAAAATGCTGTTTTACATGAAACTGGTCCGTGGCGCTAAAAATGTCGGGAGCCGCAGCTTCAGAGGGTTGAGAGTTCATTTTTCTATACTATTCACTTTCTATTCTATTTATGTCTTTATGCACATAATTACAGAGTAAACTACGTAACAAATTATGTTTACATTTGATTTACAGTCTTTATCAAGAGGTCCGAGTCTTGCAGTGACAACAATCTGGCCTAAATGTAATGTAAACAGCACAGAGATCAAAATGTTATTATTATTATTTTTTATAGTGACCATTAACTATTGATTTATGATCAAACTTGACTGACTCAGCTGATGATTTGTCTATCATTAATTGTAATGCACTACATTTTTCATATGTACTACATGGTACCATACACCAATCAGGTCTAACATTTAAACCACTGACAGGTGGAGTAATGATCACTGATCACAGTAGCATCTGTCAAGGGGTGGGATGAATTAGGCAACAAGTGATCAGTCAGTTCTTGAAGCAGATGTGTTAGAAACAGGAAAAATCGGGAGGTGTAAGGATCTGAGCAACACTGTGAAGGGTCAAATTCTGAAAGTTAGAGCATCTCCAATGCCTTGTGAGGGGTTTAAATCTACCAAAAGTGGTCCAGGGAGGGACAGCCATGATCTGGTGATAGGATCATGGGCTCCCTGATGTGGATGGAGAGTAAATGCTGGCCTGTGGGGTCCAATCTAACTGAAAAGCAATTGAAGCACAAATTGATGAGCAAATTAATTCTGGCTATGATGGACAGTTGGAGCAACGATCTAAGCGTTGGCCCTATCATGAGTCAATCGTGAGTCAGATCCTTTGTGATGCTGCAGCCAACCATGGCTGGGAGCCCAAAAGAGCACAATTGGCTTTGTTCTCTTTGGAAGGGTAGGATGGCCTTCCCTCTCCCCCCATCATTCAGTGTGATGCTAGCCAGCGTCTGTTAGCTGACAGAATTGGCCAACAGTGTTCTCTAAGCATGTTACACTGGACAGTGACAGTGTTCTACCTTCCATTTGAAAACTCATGATAGAGGAAGGAAGTCTGGACTGATGAATCACATTTTCTTTTACATCATCTGGATGGCGTGCATGAGTCCAGTCCATTAAAGTATGTCTAAAACAACTTCTATCCTACCCTTTGGATTATACAATTCGTAAACAGAATGAGAAATAGCTGATTACATTTTAAAATGGATAAATATGTGGAATTTTGTGGAAAGAAACTTTTTGTTATATGGATTCAAGTTTATGGACTCTTTCATTTTGGACATAGGAGGAAAATAGAGCTGCATTTAAAATGTACATAAAGTAAATCAAATGTAAATGCAATGCTGTAATGTAGCGGACTTGGGCAATTCCTGTAATGTAGCGGACTTGGGCAGAGCAGCCAGGATAAAATGGCAACCATATCCGGAAATAATGAGAACGCAATTTTGCTGATTATATTACACAAGGAGTGGCCACAGAACTCAGGCTGCAGGATTTCAGCCACACTGCTTCTCCTTAACTTGTGCCTCACACAAAGCACAGTCAATTCTATATTTTGTACTGTTGTGACCATATTGTTCAGCAGTAGGTCCTTGTTCTCACAGCATGAGGTGTGTTCAGAATCCAGATAGGCCAGGGCCACCACTCATATCTCTTTAATACAGGAATGTCAAGTTGCCTTTATAAGCTGGGCTGAAATATGCTCACTTTCCCCAAAATGGCAAAACTACAACAAAGGAAGCTGTTAAACCAGTTTAAGAACATTCACTACAAGAGGGCAACACTGTTTGCCAGTATGTACACGCTAAACAATGTGGTAATAATAGTGGTATTTAAAGCCATAGTACCAATACTACATAACTGGCATATTAGTTTTAGAATAGTTACCAACTACTTCCTAGTAGTTACCAAACACATTTTCTTTCCCAAAATTTCAGCATCATTTAATAAAGATGTAAGTCATTTACATCCATCCACTCTAAAGTACATATTACCTCTAAAAGCTACATAACAGAAGCTACACAAAGGGGATTAGCACAATTATTTAGACATTTCTGCTGGATAGATATATCTGGTATTGCATAGAAAAATATTTATCACCCACATTTTTACAATTAGGAACCATACATATTTTTAGAATACATGTGTAGGTTTATATGTGTAGGTTGGATTGTAATTAAAAAGGCTATATTTGTGTTTCAAGGTAGATTCAACCACTGGTTCCTAGGTAACAGTGAAGAAAAAAGCCTGAAAACCTTGGTTTACATTTCATTGACTGAATTATATGCATTTTTTTAATCAGTGGATAATAATAACACCTGAACAATATACCCTGTGTTTAAAGAGGCAAATAACTGTTTTTGGCTTTTTATGCAAGAAAACAAGTTGTAGGATTTATTAAGGTTGTCACTGATTGTATGTTTTAGAGAAGAACAAACTGCTCCTCTGAAATGTGACTCATTATTGTAGTCATTATTGCAGTGTTTCCCTTTTGCTTGTACACGGATTTTTAAAAAAGAATCAATTACACATTACACACTGACCGGTGCTCAGCTAGTATCACTAGCATTCATTTTTGCAACAAGTGGCAAAAATATTGTATGTGATTCATGTGAATGCTGCTGCATTGCGTTTGACTAGTATATGAGAAATTACACCAATTGCTAAATGTAATTTCACTTTAGAAGGGGCCTAGTTGAAGTTAAAAAGGAACAGCTAGAAAGCACTTAAAATTTAGCTATAATGAGGATAACCATGACCAGCGAGCCTAGTAGCGTGTAGTCAAGTCAGTAGAATAATACCATAACCAGAGAGATGTATAGAAACATATTACATGACTTAACTGCCTTCTTTCTAGAACTAATGACCGTGTAGCAGCTGTGCAAACATTTTCAAACATGGTGATGGTCCACCAAAAATGGATAATGACCAAAAGAGAGCTTTGGCCGTGTCTATTATGTATTTTACGCTCACTTAAATGAGAGCTGTACACTTTGAAACGTTTACACTGACAACAGAAGGCATCTTTTCCACATATTTTATTTTTAAGCAATCCGAGATCTGGGGGGCCTGGCTTCACCACTGGAGTGCTTTGAAAGCAGTGTAGTAGTGGTCTTTTTTACCAGGTCTGGATTAAAATATGAGTCATTTTAGTAGCCGATCAATGTAAACAATGCAGGACTATAAAGAGGAGCACATCACAAATGAACACAATCAAACCATGGACAACAATGTGTCTTGCTCCTGCTGTTGCAGTGTGCCTTCCTGTTTTCTGGGGAAATGACAAAGAAATTAGTGGAAAATGTCTGACTGTCTCTTGATGATTAACTTTATTGCACAGTCAGTGGCTTCGTTTTGAGACCCATGGACTCAGAGACTGTGTTTTAACATATACAGCATCACAGCATTGATAGCCCTGACTGCTCACTACACAGAAACCACACGGACTTCAAATCATCGTGCACTCTGTAGCAGCGTTATGAGGAAAAATATAGAAACTGGGCTGCCTGTCACTCAGAATCCTGGTCATGCATGTACTGAGTGATCTTTTGTGGAAATTTTACTTGTACACATGCATGCTCTCGTGTACACTCTGCCAGCCTCTTACCAAACAAGCTTCTATGAATTTGAAAAGACATCAAATAGACTAGCGCCGGGTCTAATAATTTCACTGTAGTACAAATCCATCTTGCCTTAATACACATACACACATAAACTCTAATCATAAGCCCTCCAGCTTTGAGAATTCATTGCTATTTACCCACCACTCCACTCTGAGCACAAGTGACCTAGTTGGCTTGTGCTATGCCCATAATGGCACTAAACCACTTGGCAATAATTGCTTTTGGAAGGGGGATTACTCTCCTGAGCCAGCAATACTACAATATTAAAAAACACAGGAACAGGCCCTGCATATCAGGGCAACAGTCACAAGACCTGACCCGGCCTCACCTACGCTGGTGATCCTCTGCGACTGCAGGTCTTTCAGCAGGGCCTCCACCACAGGGTTGTGTCTGGAGTAGAGCTCATACCGGTTAATCCCTATGTGGAAGCGAAGCCAGTTGGGGTATGACTCAGCAGTGGCCTCCCCCGTGGGGATGTACTCTTCCTCTTCCTCGTTCCCCTCGTTGTGCCTAGGAATGACAGGGTGTTAGCCTTGAACGCTTTTTTTTGGTAATGGCTGCTTTTTGAAAGAAACTGCGGGAGTGAGAAAGGCATCAATACTATTTGGCACAAACATTTCTTACTGCACAACATAGACGCCTGAACGGTGGAGCGCCTTTTATTAGGAGGGAGGCAAATATGCGCTTTGTCTCGCCCGCTTTTTTATTCAAACCAAACATGACATTTCAGAGCAAAGAACTCTGTGAGCAAAGGTTAAATGAATGCATATTTTTCATGAATTATTATTAGTCTAAACAAAACTGTCATTCGAGCGCAGTGAGGATGCGTCACTCTTTGGTGGGAGGCTTGGCTCAGAGAAAGGACTGAGCAGCTAAAGGAACAGAAATGGAGATTAAAAAGTGAGGATGGGACACATTTAGTGTAGAGATGGTGCAATAGAACCATTTTTTCCTATGGCTAATGCTGATACCTTGAGTATCTGCCCATGTATTGATGCAAAGTATTTTCATTAAAAACTACCATAGCACATTTTGAAGCATTTGAAGCAACTTTACGTTGACTACCATGCTCAAACATCTCAAAACACTATCACTCCATAGGACCAACTAATACGCAACTAATGACACTGTGAGTGTGTTCCCTTTCAGAATGGGTTTGATGCTCTGATCATGAATTTTTACAGCTGCTTCTGATTTCTCTGTACTCAAAATTTCTGATGTTCATTTCTGATTTGTCTTTTTTTATCTGAAGCTTCCACTGTGTGTGTTAAAAAAACACAATAGCACATTTTCAGTATTTTCTAATAGCTACAGGTGCAACATAAATAACACTCAATCCTTAATGGACCATACTGGCATTTCAAACTAATAATGAAAAATCTGTTGCATATTTTAATAACCTGAATCAAACAAAGTGCTCCAACAAAAGTAAGAGACAAAAGGCTATTTAACATGTCGATTATCTAATATAGACAGGGTGAGAGAATGCCTCATGCCAGTGGATCTAAAAAATTAAGATAGTCATCTACAAGACATCATGTAGAACAAGCCACGATACATTGAGTATACCTGACATATCGCCCAGCCCTCAGTAACTGTAATTAATAGTTCAGGTTAATTTAGTACAGCAAGCATTCACTTACCCCCCCGCCCACTCCTCCAGCTTTGCTACCCCACTTCCACACGCAAAATAAGATGCCAATGCAATATTCAATAATTTTCAATAATAACTGCTTCATCAGAGTACAGATAATGAGGAAACCCAAGGTGGACTGATGTTTGTCAATGCTAAAGCTCCAGATTTTATCTGTAAAAACTTAATTCAACTTTGTGGCAGAGCACATAGCCTAGAAATTCACTGGCCTATTTGTTATGTGTCATTACAATGTTGTAATTAGTCAATTAATTTATATTTCTGCCCTCAGGAGGCCACACAAAGAAGTAGCTAAGAGCACTGGAAACACCCTGACCCAAAGATATCTGAGAAGCTTCAGGATTTTACTTTATTTCATATTTTCTTTTTACATTATCGGCATCAAATGTAGATGTAGAAACATAGATCAGGCTTCCCTAATGTTAGTGTTTATTAGGTAGTCATTATCTAACCATCTTTCCTACCCTCAGGTTTCTCCGCTTGGTTCTGTAACCTTCTCTTCTCATTTAGCAAGAATAGTTATGTAAAGAAGTCCTACAAGACGATAAGGGGGTCCCTGAACCCTAATTCAAAAGGGGGAACAACTATGTAATACCCTTTTTTAACAACTGGAAGCCACATCTTATTCAGGGGCCCACTGATGGAGCTCAGCAGACGCTGCAGTTCACAGAGGAAGGTCTCATGAAATGTTCTGAAGACATGAGGACATTTACAGCCCACAGCTACATGCCATGACTTTAGAATTCTTAATCATCGTGTTGTTCTGCTTCATCAGATAGCAAGGAATTCTAAGAACCCCCTCAGAAAATAGAAGTGACATACATTTCAAACTTTTTTATAGAATGGATCAAAACTATTGGCTGGAAAAATTGCTGACCTGTGCAACACCTAAAGATCTACATTTCTTCTCATTCAACGATGTATGAGCACTTAACCATACTATTTTCTGAACCAGTCTGCTTGTTTTGTGCCACTGAAGAAGCCAAAGAAGTGGATAATTTGCTAGGAGAGGCAGCGACTCTGTAGATTGCACTGCTCTCTATGCAGGTGCTCTTCATTCAACACCGTGTCCTTGCAATAACTGGCAACCACTCTGGCTGTTAGACTGAGAAATGTGCATTAAAGGTAACAGGTGTGAGGTTTGCTTGGTTTGGACAGGTGCATAAACCTCCAAATTACATTTCTTATTCATTTGAATGTTCCTGTAATTGCAAAATTAAAAAAAAAATTAAAAATCCCCTATATGTAGCGCTGTGCACTTATTTCACTAGAACCTCTTGGGGTTTTTATTCTCAGATGCTTATTTCAACTAATTCCTTATCTAACCATCTTTCCTCCCCTTGGGTTTCTCAGCTTGGTTCTGTAACCCTCTCTCCTCATATAGCAAGAACTCAGTCATAACAGTTATGTTAAAAGCTTCAACTAGAAGATAAACCCTGACCAGGCTCCTCAGTGGAAAAAGTCATTTGAGTGCAGGAAAGAAAAAAGACACAGTTTGGCGTGGAGTAAACTGACAGAACTGGTGGAAAATATTCGAAAAACTAAAGGAAGAGTACAGGGAAGCTCTTTTAACTGTGGAAGAGGAAAGGCCAAGCTGAGTGTGTTTATGCACAAAGAGAATAGGCTATACCTGTGACAATTTTTGAACACCTGCAACCTCAGAGTTTTAGGAGATAACGTTAGGTTAGCTGTGGTTGAGGCTACTCACCACTCTTGGTTCCCAGTAGCTTTGGGATAAAAGCGTATGTCAGTGTTGACGTTGAAGAGGGTATCGTCGTCCGTCAGTGGGGACAGCGGGCTCCTGTAGAGGGGGTGCTCGAAAAGAGTCGTGAGCCTGGAAACGCGAAAGTCCTGCTTCTCCGTGCCCCGGTTCGCCCTGTCTCTGATCAGGCTTTTCTGCCTCTCCTCCACTGGCTCCTCCAGTCTTTTCACGGGCTCTGTTCTGTCCCCAGCGCCGGCCAGCTTCTCCAGAGACTGCGAGGTGAGGTTGGAGCTGGGCTCGTTGCTGAAGTCCTGCAGTATCCTCAGCGTGTGTTTCCCTGGCCAGCCCGCCTGAGCTCCAGCAGAGGCACTGGCAGCGGCTCTGGAGCGCGGCTTGGCCCGCCCGCGGGGCTCCTCGCTCGGGCTGTGGGCACACGAGCAGCCCGCGTCCCCTCCGCCTCCTCCTCCGGAGCCCGGGCCGGCCGCTCTCCTCTCCAGCTTGGGCAGGAGGTCGATCATGATGTGCATGGTGCACGCCACGAGAAACACCATCAGGATGAGCAGACGGAACTTACGGAACAGAATCATTTTGGAATATATTTTATTAGTTGTTATTGTTAAAATGTTTTTTCTAGCCGTGCCACATTAGTAGCGTTTTTAGGATGGCGAAGCCCAAAATACAACACGTGGGGAAGCGGAAAGGTGAGAAAAATAAACATAAAAAACTGAGCGTTTCAGAAATATGATTTTAAATATCAATAGTCTTGCTTGCCAGTTAGGTTGTAGATTTGTCGTGACGGACGAACGGGCTTATAATTTAGAGATCTGGCCGTTTCTTCTACATCTTCCCAAACGGTGCCAGCTGCATCTCGGCTCCGGGGCGAAGGCGACACGAAGCGGCGTCCGTGCAGTCCGTTCGCCCGCTCCGAGAGCCCCACCTCCGGATCAAAGACAGGGCTTAAAGGGGGCGAATCAGGTGCCGGTACGGTGCAAAAAAAATTAATAAATAAATACAAAAACAGCGACGAATCTACGTCGCAAGGAAACGGCGACATACGAAGGGAAAAACCCAAAAGATCCGTGCGCCTCTCTCCGTGACAGGTGTGGATCCGTGCGCCAGACTCCTGTCCTCCAGGTCACTGCCCATTCAGCCCGAGAAGGACCAGCGCTCCTCCAGGTTTAGGGATAGAGGAAGGAGGGGAGGTGGGGGTAGTGGGTGTTAAATATTATGATGGAGCTCGTGCCGAAGCCTGCCTCGCCCGCGTCACCGGGAGCGGATCGGATTGGTTGGGTTTCACGGTGCGTCCAGCGAGCGAGTCTCGAGCTAGAGCCGCGCGCATCCTCGCTCTGCAACGGAGACCCACCTGCAGGGACCCCCTCTGCTGCTAGAGGACGCTGCGGGACAAAAGTGAGCGATTCCGCCCACCCTCGGTTCCACGCAGCGCTCACACACACGCTCACACACACACATCACTTCTATAGAGCTTTATTCTAATGCTCTCGTTTTATTCCATATTTCATGTCAACAGAGCAAAAAAAAAGTGGGGAGCAAAAGAGCCTTAATTGCGCCAGATGGATGAGGTGTAGGTCTCTCCCACCTGAGTAATTCCAAACTGAACATTTATGGATCTTGCTTAAGGCACTTCATATCCTTGGTGCATTACTAATTATAGATGAAATCATTTATTCTCCAAGTTGTATGTTTTCTGAGTAAAGTTTTTCATCTTTTTATAAGACAAAGCCGGTAAAGACACAGCTGCCATATGAAACCCTCTGCCTTGTCCCATAGGGAAGCTTCATTTAGGCTGAAACTCTAAGCCCTCCATTTCTAGAGTCAAGTGCACATCAATATTAATCGGGGCAGTTACATATGGAGAAAACAGCAGCTGCCCTCTTTCTAATCCTGAGCTTTTCTGTTCTGTTGCACATACAGATCAGAGCTTTCACATGTTCACGCTGTACGACTCCTGTACAGAATTACTGTAATGAGTCACTGAGCAGTTTAAAAAGCCCTCCTTAAACTGAAGCCAATTTTCTGCTCCCATTCAAGGTGTAACAAAGGATGCAGTACAGTAAAGATATCCTCCTTTCTCCTCTCACCGCCCGCTTCCCGCCTCGCCTAACATAATTCACGGAAAGTTGCGAGCTCGCAAGAACATGCTATTGTGTCACAGAAACTGGAAATTAAGCTTCATTACAGGTTATACAGAGTAAATGGGACGAAATGTTGAAAACATAATTTTTTCTTCACTTCTCTTTTGACCCCAACCTTAACCTTCACCGTTCGTGAGGCATGTTAAAGCTTTGTAAAATCTCCATGCCACCTGATTTTGTGGGGGCAGCTAAAGCAAGTTCGTGTTGTAGGAGTTACAGAAATATTTAACAAACTCCTCACAGAGGTCTCCCAATGGTGTGAAAGCAAACAAGGAATCAACATTTCAGCACTATGCTTCAAACTGATTAGCATTCTTGCTATGGGGATTATCCATGGCTGGACTGTGGATTTAAGGTGGTTTTAATTTAAGCATAGTAATTGGTCTAGTGTCAGAGATGGGGATGCATTATCAAATAAAAAGGTCTATAAAGACTGCATGGCTGATTTTTAAATTATGGATTTTATATTTTTAAAATATATTTTGTGTGTGTGTTTTTTTTTTATATCTGGACAACTGAGTGGGGCATTTTGGCAGATATTGTCCAATTAGGCTGACATAATACTAGCTGTTGGACTTACAAAAGGCTGATAAAAATTCTCTTAAACCTAATGAATTCAGGTTGAAGATTACTACAGTGTAGCTTCTTTGTTAAAATGCTAGGGAGCAATGAGGGGCGAAATGGGAGGAGTTCGAACTCCCTGCTGTGAAAACAATTCACAATTCTCCTCATGTTTTTCAAACATTCATGAGCAGAACAATCCACTTTGCTTCTGTTCAGGGGTGCAGATGGGGGGGGTTGTGTCCCCCCCAGACCTGATCCGTCCCCCTCATACCTCGCTCCGTCCCCCCTGAAGCACAGATGATGTAGTGATGTATAACTCATACTCCTGTTTTAGGGGCTGTATAACGTTTTATTTTGCAAATCTTAAGTCGAAAACCTGAACATGCTGCTCAATTTTCCGTTCTCTGCGAACACATAGTTCCAAGCAGCACATCTTGTGTTTTTTTTCTGTGGTCCTGAGAGCTAGGAGCTCATTTGTTGATTCTGGGCCGGGGGCGCTCTCAATGGCCCCACTCACTATCCCTCTTTTTCGGGAGGGGGGGGGGGGGTGATGGCCAGTCCAGCACTGGCTATGTCAGTCTTTGTTTAGAGAATGTTGTTTTATCTTTCAACAGTTTTTAAGGCACTTGTTCTGAACGCACTTTGTTCATACTCTTCATTCAGAATATTAAAATGCACTTCAATTCACTAGTTTTATGAGAGAAGATCTTTAAGTGTATTTTGCTTTTAGGCTATTCATGAGTGGGGCTAAGTAAAATATTTTATTTCAAATTTTATTTTTTATTGTGCATTGCTTGAATGCTAAATAAATATTTTCATAGTTTTGTAACAGATTTATTCTTTTAATAATGTAATAATAAGTGTTTCCTCATTTTCGGTTTTCAGTTTCGGCCAAAAAAAAAAAAAACATTTCTTTGCATCCCTAATATATATACCTTAAGCTCAAGCATCGACTCAAAACAGTTGAAACACAAGGGGAATAATTTCTTTTTCTTATCCAAGCTATTTTTTTGCAGCCATGGGTGGTGTAGATATAAAACAACAAATTGCAAATACACCAGCAGGCTCCTCTTCTCTAAATCCTACCATAATCTGCCTCTTCTTGACTATCCGTGCCGCACAGGTCTCCATCCAAGTTGTAGGATTAGACAACTGCCTCCTCCTTTGAGATCTTTCTTCATGAACTGCCACCGTTCTCCTCCAGAGCCTCCAGAAAGCTGCTGCTTGATCCGCTTTCAGTCGTGGGGACAGACTCTTCTACTTGGTATTTTGGCCTCTGAATGTAATGGGAGATCCCTGATTGGTGGTTATCGAGGTGTGGTTGTTTAAAAGCCCAGATTTACATTCAGTCTCAGGTGGAGGGCAAAATGCACCGCAGGACGCACTTTATAGCTATTTAAGGTATGATTAACTAAAACTGCAGTTTGTCAGAAATACTAGAGGTCTAGTTGTGGGACGCACTGTAATATCTTGCAGCGCAGGGCAATTATCAGGATCATCTGCAGGAACCCGCAGAGAAAAAAAATGCCTATAAATGCCTTTTAATAGTGTAAACCCTAAATATTCCCCCAAATAAGCTCTCAAAACACTTTAATTTTATAAATTTAGCTTAATAGATACACTCGAGATACATGCAGGAAACTGTTCTGATGCGGGAACGCTGGACTGCAGCTGCCAGAGATGTGTCACAGGGCAGCAGCCAATCAGCAGCAAGGAGAAATGAATAATGCTCTCAGATTGGCTACTTT
>JBBPCY010000028.1:10391051-10406443 GCA_037974405.1 Brachyalestes nurse | reverse complement strand
TATTAGTTATATATATATATATTAGTTATATAAAGATAATGTGCTTTCATCTCTGCTGCATCAGTTGGTTAAGATGCAAAAGGCATCGATCTGTCTCTCATCACTCGACTGGTTGAAAAAAATGATCACTTATGATAGAAACACACACAAGCACACACACACAATCCTAATTCTTCTATTGCAATGAAAGTGTAAGAAAAGAGACAGCTTATAAGGTAAACAAACAAACAAACAAGTTAACAGTAAATATGTTCCAAATACTATAAAAATACACATTCAGAATGTTTCAAAACCTCATTTTTGACTAAAACCTATTATATAAGTATGCATTTATGTATGTATTTATTTATTTTTCTTTATTTGCTCTTCTGCAAAAAAGATGTATGCAACCTCCAAGGGCTTTCTTCAGACCACTACATCAATACAAGAGGTTTAAAGTGTATCAATATAATATCTGTCCTGAAATGATTTCAGTGTTAAACCTTTGTATTATAAAGCAATAGCACAATAATACTACAAAACAATGCAACAGTGTGCAGCCCTGCATATTTGTTAGTAGAAAAAAAGCATCATGGCTTAATTCTTGCTTAAGAGGCAAATCAATCTTAAAAATGACCGTACCTTTCGAGCACACACATAAAGGGACGTTTGCACGACACTAATTCAGTTACTTGGAAATAAAGAGAGGCCCAGCCGGCAGTGGGTTAAACAACAGCTGGTGTGGCTTGAGTATGCTGATTCAGTAAGAAGCAATACAGTAGGGATATCTCCACTCTGTGTGGTCTTTGCTGAAGCCTCGGATAAAGAAAAGCATAGAAATCCCCTCGGTCTGGGCTAAATCCTGTCACTTTAACCTTTCTCAGATTTCCCCCCAGGACATCTGCTGGCTAAGAGTGCACCAAAGGACTGTGTTCTCAGCAGAGCGTCCATAGAAGTGCATCTCTGCAGACAGGTTGCTGACATTGGTGAGCAGCTTTATTGCTTCTCATTTGAAAATCTCTTTGACTGTAATGGAATGGAAAAAGCTTGGTTTTCAGCAGGCATGCATATTCATCACGCAGCGCGGAGTTAAACAGTGAAAAACATTTTCCAGTTTACTAGCTGAGAAGAGCAGACGCAGGTCATAAAGGACTGTTAAAAAAATAAAAACACGAGACATGGGAAGTTTAAAAACAGAACCCCTACGATTATTGCCTCCAGTCACATCATTCTGGGACGAGCAAGGCCACCGCTGGGTTGCATTTCCTCTTCTCCACTGGGGACAGACGGCAAAGTGCAGCCTGTAATCTCCTGCCTGCCTGCTTTTTTACAGAACTGGACACAGTGACATTCAGGGGTCACAGGCTGCAGGATTTCAGACTGCGGCGCTTTTAATTTTAGGCTAGATTAACAAAGACCAGAGCACTCTAACCTTAACCTTGACTTACATAATCTTGACCTATCCATGCCCATGTTTTTCCCTGAACCTCATTTGAAACTCCAGTAAAGATTTGAAAAGCAAAAACACGTAAGGCAAGTTAACAGACGCAGCATGATGGTGGCCTGCCATGGTGGTGGTGGCCTAGTGGTTAGGATACTTGCCTCTGGACCAAGAGGTTGTGGGTTTGAATCCGCCCTTCAGCAAACCACCACAAGGTTCCTTAACCCCAAGTTACTCCAGGGAGACTGCCCCCTGTAGTTAGGGAATGGAAGACGTTTAGATAAAAGCATCTGCTAAATGCCTTAAATGTATGCACCATATATTCACTGCTGAGGAGACTCATTTTCTGTTCACACATTTAAACATTGTGTCTGTGTTTGTGCTTAACTTTGATTTGACCACAATCTTCCAGTTGTGTTTCCAGAGCATGTTTTAGTGATGTGATGTGGTTTTATTCCTGCTGTCATGCTTTATTGTCACTGAAACAACTAAAAGGTGTGGTTGTCTGCAGAATCCCCCCCCAAAAAAATGTGAAAAAAGAGCAAATGTGTAAAAAAAGATTTCACATTATATAAGGTTTCACATTATTTGAATGTGCATTTTCAGTCGTTTTTTCAATATTTGTTTGTTGAAAAGTTTTTTGTTTGTTTACGCATCACCAATTAGCAGAATAGCCTGTTAGGTTACTACTGCTCCTCTTATACTTTCACGGCCACAGATTGTTATTCATATCCATCCATCTGTGGATAAAATCATCATCAGATTTATATGTGAGTTGTGTGTGAAGGGTGGGGGGGTGTCTGTGTCTCACAGACTCACAGAATAGTAAAAACTAACCCTAACATGACAAATACTGTTAAATATTAGAACAGTTCAAACACAATCAAATTCATAAGTAAATTGAGTGCTTACATTAGCTATTTTTCAACTGCTCCAAAAACTGAAAGAGATTATTTAAAAGCAGGGTTTATCAGTTTGGCCAATTAACTTAAGCTTAAGGTCAAACCTTGTCTAATAGGACAAGAGAGACATTACTGTTGGACAGATTTCAACCTTGGGCTTAAGTGGTCTGTACTGTTTTAATTTTGTATGCATGTATTTGCATGCATTTGTGTACTGTGTACAAATGACTAGTGTTTAGTAAGCTAGTGAACTCGGTTGGGAATGTCTACAAACCTCAGCAGTGTGCACATCTGATTAGATCCAAGTACAGAGTTTATAGTGAAGTAATGTTAACTTTTGGTTTAAAAATAAGTATGTCACATGTACATTAAATGGACAAAAGTAACTTAAATGACATTGCAGAAGGTCTGGCTCACAATCTCTGTTCCAGTTAATCCCAAATGTGTTGGATGGGGTTGAGGTCAGGACTCTGTGTGGGCCAGTCAAGTTCTTCCACACCAAACTCATCCAGCCATGTTTTTATGGAGCTTGCTTTGTGCACAGTCACGCTGGAATAGAAAAGGTTCTTCCCCAAACTGTGTCACAAATTATTGGTATACAGAAGTGTTAAGGTTGCCTTTCACTGGAAGTAACAGACCTAGCCTAAACAAGTGTGTTCCAATACTTTTGTCCATAGAGTGTATTTGTAATGTGAGGGTTGAGGCAAGCAATATAAGGGGCATTTATACTATTTAAGGAAATATTTTACTAATTATGGGTAGAGGCTGGGCTAAGACTAAAACATACTCGCATGGGACAGACACATAAACACCTGGAGAATGTAAACAACAGACTGGAAAACAGGGAGAAGACAGAACCATACTAAATGCCAAAAAACAGGAAAAGGACAGGGAGAATGTTTCAGGACCTTGCTTTGCGCAATGGGGCACAGTCATGCAGGAATGTGTCCGCAAAGTTGGAAATGTCTTGGTATGCTGAAGATTGCCCTTCACTGAAAGTAAGGGGCCACCTGAATTCAGTAATTAAGAAGCATGTCCCAATACTTTTGTCCATAGAGTGTATGTTCCTGGAATATTCCCACACAATCTTCACCTGTGTTCACGGGAATGTTGTTTTTGGGAAAGCAATGTGAAGGAATGTCTGTGCCAGACAGGCCTCCTACATTTGTGTCAACACAAGGCAATGGGAGAGAATCAGATTGTCCCCTAGAGTAATGATGGCCATCCTTCTTGTGGTGACGTTCACACATTTACACATGTACACACATACAGGGGCAAATCAATGAGTGTGAGCAAAGGCTTGGGGTAGATTCAGCAGAAAGGGGGGTAAAAACGTTTGGGATGGAGGGGATGGGATGCCTTGTTTTGAAACCAAGGAATTAATGAGAAAGAGAGTAGAGTTTACAAAATCCTGTTAAATCCAGAGTACATGTTCCATAGCTTTTATCTTTTCACAGTTTCTTGAGTAGAGGAAGCACTAATTGCTAGACTGATACATGTGAAACAAACAGAGGATAAGAAAACAGAGCTCCTGGTAGTATAAGGATGAAATGTAAAGTCATTTGGCGGCTTGGGACCGATTTGAGTCTGGATTTGGTGTCGCAACCTTTGGCTCAGGCCTCCTTTCAGTAACGTAACAGTTGCTGCTTGTGAAAGAGCCTGGCTTGGTCATCTTGTGGGCTGTTTCCTGTCTCCCTCCTTCAATGTTTATATATGGGTTAGCGTGGGGTGGCTGCACTTCCAGGCCTGCACTCTACATCACTGCCCAGATGGAGGGATGACAGGGCAGGGGAGGGCAGAGTGATGGTCTGTGGAAAACTTGAGGCTCGCTTGCTGCTGTTGTTTTTGGCTGGAGTCCCTCTACCCACCCCAGAAGCGCCATAATTAGGCAGGAGTCAATGAGCCCGCATAGGAGGAGGTCACGCTGCTGATCAGACTGTTTGCTTCACGGTCTGGGCCGAATCGAGACAGCGATGTCCACACCGAGGCCCACGCCAGCATCCGATCATGCAAATCCGCTCACAGGAAAATAGCCATATTTGTTCAAAAAGGCGAAGTACAACTCACATGTGGCTGCAGCTGCAACAGTAGAGGGCCGACCACAAAATGATTCAGAGGTGTGATGTTCTTCCAAAGAATCATGAGTGATGAAATTTTGCGGCCATTGCTAGCCACGCTATTTTTTGCCTTGTTTACTGTCAGAGGGCTGTGAGCTGAGTAATAAATTCAGAACCGCCGTAAACTGTGGCCTACAGTTACTGCCACAGTGGTCTGTTAGGGAGGACATAGTTGCAGTTACTTGATTAGAGTGCCACAGTGTTGATAAACACATCTCTTAGGTAAGTGGATATATTTATTCAGAGATATAGACAAACAGTCACAAAACCACAGATTTAGGTAGAATTGTGGTTTTGAATGAATGTCAATGATGTATGATCTCTATATGGATATATTATCTAAGTAACATATGATATAAATAGAAGTGATATATTGTAGCTGTCAAACCAAGTTCTCATAACTCATTTCTTTCTTTAAACCCCATAACTCTTTTCAATGTCAGCTGCTCTATCCATTGAATCTTTAACGAATATCGGGGCTGTAAAATAGTATAAAGCCATTTATATTTCATGTTACATTAATACACTGAATACGTTTTCATAGATTTTTTTCAACAGTTTCTTATGACTGTGAAAATAAAGGGCTTGTTTCAAAACACATTATAGACTACTTTAAAGAATTCTGTTTTTTTTTTATAATATACATTGTTAGTTTTGAGCTTCACTTATGGAAAATTTAAGGCTACATTATGACTGGTATTAGAAAAATAAAAAATGTGTTTACTTCAAAACTAAATGGCTAGATGAAAAATCTTTTTGCTATATAGATAAAGAACATATTGGAATGAGATTCTTCAAATATAATACATAGGTATAAACATAATGTGCATTACATGATAAATACATGATATAGTTGCTATCTGGGTAAAACCAGCTACACCCATTTTTGTTTGCTTTTGCATATTTTGTTATTTGTATATGTTATAGACATATTATAGATAATAGATATATTCTTTTCTTTCAACAGAAATGATAAATTATCATATACTATAAATAACAGTAGGCAGCTGGTAGCCTAGTGGTTAGGGTGTTCACCCTGCTATCAGAAAGTCATGGGTTTGAATCCCAAGACTGCTAGTGACACCTCTGAGGTCTCCCTGAGCAAGGTACCGTCCCTGGGTTACATGCAGAAGAAGAATTTCATGCTGTTCACACTGTGTGCTGTGGTGCATTCACATTTGACAGAATGGTGACATTACATATCAAAAATAGTACATGGATAATTATAATTATCACGTAACATAGCTATAAACTCATATCAACTCATGGTGTTAAACGAATTCACACTGGAAACGTCCCTTTACATTATGTTGATTTCACTTATTGAATTTATATGTTACAGGTATGTTACATATTATAGTTTCATTTTGACAGAAATAATGCAATGTTGAATTATACGCTACATTTAAAAAATAGTACATGGATAATTATAGCTATAACCGTATAATCAGGTAACATAGCTCTCCACATTTCAAAGAATTCACAGTTGGCCTTCATATGACCCTATTTCATAAGCTGTGTACCAGATCCATAGCGATCTACAATCACCAGCCCTTAGGCAGCGGTTTGATGCGCAAACAGCTCCAGCAGCCTGTGTAGAAAACATCTCATGAATAAACAGTGCAGTGAGGACTTCTGACACCAGCAAAAGTGCTCCGGTAAGTCAGATCACTAAAACACAGATTGCTTGTTTGAAGATGATGAAAAAGAGAAAATTCTCTTTGACTTTAATAGCTCTTCAATCAGAAGACCTGAAGATACAGTATCTATGCAGAACTGAGGTGCTGCGTTTTTTGTGTTCATCAAGATGTTCTGACACAAGGAGTAATGAAATGTGTGATGCTGTAGACCTTAAAAGCTCAATTACAGCCCACCTTTGAGCTTTTTCTTCTCCGATCATATCCTGGAACAATGAGTGGTGTTTATCATTGAGCACTAAAGTGTATCTGTATCACTCATTCATTGCTGCCATGATGTCCTGTCAAATATAAAAACACTGCCTCTGTCTGCCGGCGCAGTGCTACAATATCAAGATGCTAATGTATTCTGGGTTGTAATATGATACACTCGAAATGAAGAAGTGATAAAAAAAGTGAACCTTAGAAGCACCTCTATGGCATCCCTAGTGATTACAAGAGTGTGTTCATATTTTTTCTCACTCATAGCTCAGCGAGACATAGAACTTCTGTCAAAGTACAAATTTGAAAGTATCCATCAATACCACGTTTGTCTTTGTAATTGGATAAAGATGATTGTCTACATATACACATGATTGTTGTGTATACACTTACACATTCTGCCATGTTTCTGTGATAATGAAACATAGAAAAAAATCATAGGGGCAGGCTTGAACCTGTCAATACAGAATGTAAATTGACTGTAAATTGCAAACAATTATTGCATGACTATGTAATTAAGTAGTAAATATGTAATAATAATTACATTTTAAAAAAATGAAAGAAACAAAATGACTTCTACGGGACAGTTTCCTCAAAGTAAAAAGTCTTGTCAACAAGGACATTGTTGTGGCTCATAGCTGGAGTAGAGGGTTGGCAATGGACAAAATGAAACAAAATATTTGTTCAGGAAAAAAACAAGTTGATGAGTTGAAGATCTTTAAACTCAAGCAAACATTGTTTGTAGTTTCAAAAATTTTTCCATAGAGCCCACTAAAGTTTTTGGGTGTCTCGGATGTCAGTCGGGGCAATTCGGACTCCCTGAACCCCCTATACTTTGCACCCTGGCTATACCGTCATTACATTGTAATAGCACTATGTCAGGGCTGCCGGCCACTGGAGATCCTTGCCAGTAAACTAGTAAAGTCAGGTTTTTATGGAACTGCACAGGTGCTGAATCAGGAAAGGGCTTCCAAAAAATTGGGACCATGAAATTGTGTAAAATGTATTTGTATTGTGACACATTAACATTGCCCTTCACTGTAACCAATGGGCAATTATGCCACCTCCACCAAACTTTACAGTTGGCACACTGCATTCACTATGCATTTGTTTTCCTGGCTTCTACGAAACCCAGATTAGTCTCTCAGTTAGGGAAGTGTGAGTCTTCACTCCACAGAACATTTCCACTGAATCCACTGGTGGTGTGCTTTGCACAGTTCCAGCTTGCTATTGCACAACTTCTGTTGGTATTTCACATAGTGCTCATGCAGTTGCTCCTGAGCTGACATAGGCACTATGCTTTTCAGCACACAGCAACTATTTACTTTACATTCTGCATCGACATCTTCAAGTACTTCTGATGTTTTTCTACTTGCTTCATTATCAAGAAATGGCAAAACACTCTATTTTTCCTTTTGTTCAAATGCAAAACATGCTAAAATTAAATATCTACTTCCAGTTGAGAGTGCACATGGTGTTAAATATTTAGAATGCACACTTTCAGTGTAATTTCTCAGCTTGTTTCAAAGAGCTTGCTTCAATATGGTATTGTTTTTAAAAAATGTACCAGCCTCCTTATTTAAGTGGGAGCTTTTAAGCCTGTATTTATCAAAAGCATATGATAGAGGTCATGTAATTGAAACATATTAACATTTTCTTGCACTATTTACATTTTATCTAGTGTGTGGCAAAAACTCACCCATGCCAAGAGTCATATTAATTTTAATACTTTTATATAGCTAAAACAATATTCTTTTATGTATTTGGGTAGGAAAATCTGGTCTGAAAAACAAAGAACATTTGCATCAATATTGATTTTTATTGAAGTTTTTCTAGACATCAAAAACATTTCTCTTGTTTCACATATGTGTAAGTACCTTTCTACATGTACAAGTAAAGATACAAGTAACAAGTAAAGATAGGGATAGAGTACATAAATCTTTTATTAGCACGTCCAGTATAGGAAGGGACGTATGCACTCAGCCTTTTCAGACTAAAGTAGACAATAACCTGCACTCATTTCATCATTATCCAGACAGCAGCTGGTTACACAAATTGCCATCACGCAGTCTGACCACAGCCAAAATGCAGAGGTTCCTAGTTCACAGAATCAAGTTCATGCTCCACCAGATGTCAGATGTCCTGGAGTCATAATGATGTGGTCACTGGCACTCTGACCTGGTCACTGTGGTGTGCGCAAGGACCTCAGAGTAAATAACTGGTCGGAACAGTTGACTTTTGTGTGTCCTGTCACTTACGCAGCTGGATTCTTTGTGGACTGAATTAACCCTATGAAGGTCACATTCGTGTAATTTACCCACGATTTGCTGATGCCTGTGTTCTACGTGGAAAGTCACTGTGAGCTGGAAAAAGTAAGGATGACAGGACGCGACTCTATGATGGAAGCAATGCAGACGTGCCTACCAGATTTGACCTTCTATTCTGATGCACTTGCAGTGCTGTGATTGAGCTGTCACTCAGTGGCCAGAGAATTGGTTTGCTTCTGTTTTGAGGCCAGTTTGAAAGCTTTTCATATTTTTTAAGGGACGTTTAAAAAGTGTTGAGGAAGCTGGTCCTACATCAGGCCTCAGGGTAGCCTCTCTTCCTGTTGTCCTTACCTTGTCCCCTCTGGCACATCCTCTGGGCTTGTCCTGGTTAAATATTTCTCAAGAGAAAAAAAAATGTGCAATGTCACACACTACTTTGCCATTCCTACCATTTAGTAAAGCACGGCCTGAAATACTGGTGCTTGGCCCCCCATATTACTACAACCTAGTTTATAGACAGATTTAATTTTCTTTACAAAGATGTTTTATAATTGAGCACCAGCACTACTGATTATAAGATAATGAACGTTTTTGTGAGAAAGGGCTTGTGCTAAGCCTACTGCAGCACTGAAGCATATGTATTTGCATCGCTGCATGATATATTTTAAAATGACTCAATCTCAGTGGCATAGTGGAGTCAGGAAGAGTGGTTACATTGCTCCTTTGTGCATCCATCCACACACTGTGAGCACATGCTATTTTCCAATATATTGTAGAACAAAAAAGACCAAAGTCTGGATACAGTACTGTGTTACTGTGATACAGTACACTGTAAGTCAATCTAATCATCTGAATAACTAAAGGCTGAGAGAATAAAATGCAATCTATCTTTACACTGGAATAAGGCTTTTGGTGTTACTGTCATCTTCATTATTTCCTAACTTAAAATAAAGTGTTTTGTTAATGTTAATTAACAAAATGTTAATGTGTACACTAGACTAGCTGCTACCTTGCTAGCATTTTATTCAATTTATCAGTGCATACTGAGCAGCACATAAGGCATTCACATTTCGTAGTTGGGACCAAATCAAATCGAGTACTTAATGCATACATAGACATATATAAATGTTCTGTTGTCTATATGGCAAATCAGTGTAATGGGGTACACATTGTATACTGGTGTATATGCACCACTACACCATTCTACAGATGGTAAAATTCAAAATTACATGTAGACTTCAAATCACTTCTTTGTGACCATGGGATGGGCTCCAGTAAACCCTTGTCCTTGGTCAAGGATTAGTGGCTCAGAAAATGGATAATGGACTTCAAAATATATTTAGGGCACCAGCGCATCTGATCATAAACTAATGATCAGAAAATGTTAGATTAAAGGGTAAATTCATCAGGTAATTTTGGGATTAAGAGCTTTTTTAAAGCTGCTGAATAAATTAAGCGCAGCTTTTTGCTCACTTATGTAAGACATGCTTCATCACTCAGGAAGAAATAAATGCAAGATTTGGTGTTTGACCAGAGACAAGGCTGACATTTTGACCACAATGGATGTCACCCAGCCTGGTGCCCTGTGGGTGAAAGAACAGCTGCGGTCAAGCATTACTCATTAACCACAAAGTCAAACTGGCTCAAAGCGTCCAGGTTCTGAACACATCAGACTATATTCAAAATGGTATGTTTTATATCTCCCTTTAATATCCTTCTCTGTCAGAACAATTTCATAATTGAGCTTTCTATTGGGATCACTACCATATATCTATATATTGCCAGCACAAAAATGAGCAAGAGAACAAGGCTTAATGCGCATTGTAAGCATTTTAAACCCCAGGCTAATGTCTGTAATTCTAAAACAAGAATGTGCTTGAGAGAGAAATTAATTCGGCACGTAAACAAGGAACAATATGTTTCCCGTAGCTGTTTTGCTCGCCTTTGTCGGTGCATAACATGATTAATAACATTGCCGGGGCCGCGTCGGCGAACAGGATTAATAAAAAGTGAATGTGATCACAGCACAGAAAGTGGGAACGCTTACTGCATGCCATGGACTGTGTGGAAAACATAAAAAAACTCAAACATATTAATATATATATATAGTCTCATTCGTGAAATGTTTACCTCCTCCGAATGGTGCCACCTTGGAAGCTCTTCCACATTCAAATACAGCACCAGCTGCTTTGCTCCACCAGTCATATAAATCTGTTCAGCTGTTGAGTAAATGTTTGAGTGACAACTTGAAAAAGTGAAGAAACTGAAAGCAGTTAAGGGGGAAAAAAGTAAAGAAACAACGTATTCATCAAAACAGTAAAGCGAGGGTGCAGAAATGTGACAGCGTCTGTCAGCTGATTTGACTTTGAATATTTGGGACGATGGAAAAAACTCAAGCTGGCTTTGCTCATTTCGTAGCTTCAACGCAGCCTGTCAGTGACAAAAAGGCCGTATTTCTCTCCTGAAACAGCCATTTCAGCATAGAGATTAGCCCACATCCAACATGAATACCACTGGCTGGCTGCCCTGAAGGGTCAAAAAAAAGATACAGTTCTAATGCAAAGTCAGTGTGACTATCCACTCCCTTTTGTAATTCATTTTCATGTGGATTAGTCATGCTAGCAAAAGCTAGCTTGGACCTGCATGACATTCAAAGACCTAATGGTTAGAACTTCAGAGGGCCACAGATGTTGAATGCAGATCTCCACTCTCCACTCTCTTGAAAAGGTTCCTAAATGGTCCTTGGACATACAGCTATGGAACAAAATAAGAGACCACTTTTCCCTTATTTTCCATTTGTACAATTTGCGGCTGTGTGTGTGTAAAATGCACAGGTTGCTATTCTTTTATGAACTATTGCAATGTGATAAGAAATTCCTCCATATGTGTTGTAGGTTTCAATTCTGATTCAGTTTCTGATGGGATAAAACAGAGTCACACACACACACACTCTGCTCTTAACATCACTATTTTAACGTTGCAATTGTAAAATAATGTAAGAGTGTTGTGTAGTTTATTTCCATGTATTATTGTTATTTTTTCTCCCAATTTTTTTTGTTTGGAATTTTGAATCAAGTGTGGTCAATAGTGTATAAAACAATAGACAAATGCACCTTTTACACAGACATACTCCTACAAATTGCAAAAGCAATAACCAGAAAAAAAATGATATAAAAATTATATACATGGCTGTATGTTCAGAATGGATTCTTTAAACAATGCCATAGAACAACGACTTTGAAATACCTAAAGAATCTTTCATAAAAAGGTTATTCAAACCTCTGAAAGGTTCCTCATGCACACAAATCTCACACAAAATGTTTTTTTTGGGAAATAAAATGGTTCTTCTATGGCAAATCTCAAAGAACCCTTTCTTCCTCCTTTTAAGGCAGCTGGTGGCCCAGTGGTTAGGGTGTTGGCCCTACAATCAGAAGGTTGTGGGTTCAAATCCCAAATGCTAGTGTC
This sequence comes from Brachyalestes nurse, assembly GCA_037974405.1. Classification (NCBI taxonomy): domain Eukaryota; kingdom Metazoa; phylum Chordata; class Actinopteri; order Characiformes; family Alestidae; genus Brachyalestes; species Brachyalestes nurse. Next base: position 10,394,374 of record JBBPCY010000028.1, on the reverse strand, counting down.
ACCACTGAGGTACCCTTGAGCAAGGCACCCCACACACTGCTCCCTGGGCGCCCCTCATTGGTGGCAACCCTCTGCTTCACTTGGTGAATGAGTTGAATGCAGAGAAAGAATTTCACACTGGACTATAAGGGTCAATAAATGAATTAAATGACAAAAAAGACATGTACATTATGATGAGTTTCTTTAAGTTTGTCACACTTCCATGTCTGATTTACAAAACTGGTTCATTAAATATCCATTTAGTGAAAGGGTACTGAACCAAAGTGGTGCTTCTACAGCATTGTTCCGGAGAACACTTTTGGCACCTTTTTTTGTAGAATGCATTGTAAACGTATCTCATCTGCAATGCTTTCCTTTGATTAAAACGGCAAAAATCCATAAACATGCTTTCAGTGTGTTCCTCCAGACTTCCAGGCTTTGAAGGAGGCTGTACCTAGTAAAAGATTTTCTTTATCTTGTGTTTTTGGACTGCAGCAACTCTCTCCCAGTATAATACTTTGAAGTAGTGTTATTTTCTTCTCTTTTTTTACCCTAGGCTGAGCTAAGAATGTTTGAGGCAGGCCGTGTTTGATTACCAAAACACTGCCTAATTCTTTTTGATTCAGTCAGGGGTTTTTTCCGGAAAATAGAAACAGCTCCTCCATATTTGTGAGACTGGATAAAGGAGAGCACGAGGGTGTCTTAACAATGCAGGGTGGATCTCCTCCTCCACACTCTTCAACAACCTCCAATCATACCGTAAGCTTTCCCACATGTGTACGCCCTCCATGTCGGTAGATACGAAGCTTTAGAACCGCTTTGCTGTATCTGGTGTGTTTAAAGTTCACTCGTGGCGATAATTTGATGTTAAGACTGAATGTATTTGAACTTGTACTCCCCGTGGCAGTAGGTGCCGATATGAACACGGTGCAAAAATAGCTCGGCGAAGTAGTTGCCATAGCGGCAGGATGGCAGGCTTCCTGGGCTGTCAGCTACGCCAGTGACCTCTCACAAACCTCAACATTCACACAGATTTTGCACTTCAAAGTTACATATTAAATTATTCCAATTAGGCCTGTAGCACTGCACTGTTTGTAGCAATCTGCTGATGAAAGACTTATACTGCTTTATCTTGCTTGGAAGAAGAAAAATAATGTGTGTAAGCATGTTGGCTAGGGCTGGGTAAAGCAGCATTGGGGAGTGCGGGGGTCTCTGGTGTCCTGGCTTTTACAAAGCATCACACTTCAAGCCCATGATTAACCACTACAGCAACTTTGGTGATTGCCAAGCACACAAAGATGGATGGCAGCAAAACTCGTTTCACCAATCGCTACTGTCAAAGCAGCGTGGGTGTGTGGTGCACTGAGAAATACCTTACACCATGTCATTTTGTTCTACACTTTGTTTTAAACAGGACATAGACATCTGAGGCTGAATAAAGAGAGGTTCAAAGCAGTAAGCAGGTCTCATAGGATCACAGAAATTTCACACAGAAATTTGATCGGCTATTGTGTAATAATTGTGTGGCAGATACACCCTCATATGCACCACATATATTGTTAGAACAACACCTTATATCTCCATTTTAATTCATAATGTAGATATATTTTATATATTTTATGAAACACTGCTCCCTTCATCATGACATTTTCACACATTTGGTCAAATTCGACTTTCAAATGATGTAAAAATGTTAAATACAACAAAAAGGAAGGTTTTCTTCCAGTAGTGACAATACACTCTATGGACAAAAGTATTGGGAGGTCTGACCATTACACCCACAGGAACTTTAATGACATTGCATTTAATGACATTACGTAGACTTTAATATGGAGTTAGGGTTAGGGTTAGGGTTAGGGTTAGGGTTAGGGTTAGGGTTAGGGTTAGGGTTATAACAGGGTTAGGGTTAGGGTTAGGGTTAGGGTTAGGCTATAACAGCTTCCACTTTTTTGGAAGGTTTTCCACAAGATTTTGGAGTTTCTGTGGGAATTTGTGCCCATTTATTCTGTAGAGCATTTATGAGGTCAGATACTGAGTTTGACCGAGAAGACCTGACTTACAATCTCTGTTCCAGTTCATCCCAAATGTGTTGGATGGGGTTGAGCTCTGGGGGGGCAGTCAAGTTCTTCCACACCAAACTCATCCAACCATTTCTTTATGTGGTCTGTGTAATCGAATCTCACCATGTCCTCAGTGTTTCTTGGGTCCATTAACACCTGTAATTAGAGCTGTTCACTTAACAGGGCCAAAAGAGCCTTAGAGCCTCTTTCCACTTGTCCCAAATACTTGAGCCCACACCCTGGGCTAATTCTGGGATCATTTTGGGAAAGGGCTCATTACTGCAGGTTTATTCTCACACCGGAGAACTTCTTCCAAAGCCTGACGGAAGAATTGATTGCACAGTTTCATAAATCACCCTGTATCTGTGTGATTTTAGCAATTTTAGAAATAAAGGGTTTGTCCTTTCCTGTTTTCACAACAAAGCGATGGCAGTACACAGTTGTGCAGTTATTATTATTATGTTCCTTTGGTGGGGTACCAACGTTCAGACAGTGACAAGCTGTATTTATTGAATGTGTGACATGTTCTTGTGTAAGAAGCTGTAAATGAGAAGCCCTCCTCACTTCGGAAGATTTTGTAGCGATACAGAACAGCGTGAGATGTGCATTTTTTGTTCTCTGTTTTCTTTCCCACCATTACAAATGTTGGAAGAGTCCAAATGAACTGATCGTGTTGCTCCATGTGTAGTGCCTGAAGTAGACGGCTGTTGCAAACCATGAAGCAAACCCCAGACCTGCGTTTTGAGGATGACCAAAAAGGGGTCAGAGCCACGCCTGAGCTTGAAAACAGTTTTCACACTTCGCCAAACGGGCCAGACCTTTGGGACAAACAGCTATGAGGCCAGAAAAAAGCTTGAGTGTGAAAAAGCCCTTAGTAAGCTGTTGGGCTGGCGGAGCAGCTTTGATGCACCTTAGCTCTTAAATTCTTTGAAACTGTACGGAAGCATCAGATGGTTTTCCAAAAGATTCCTTCAGTGGATGTTTTGATGATGGTAGTGGAGAACCTGTCTAACATGAGCAGTGCTTTTGATGGCAGTTTCTAACTCTGTTAACTGATCTTTCCCTCAGATCTAAAAGCAAATGTCACTTTAGTTCCTATTGAAATAGTAGGCAACCGGGCGATTTTTGAGCTTAAAGCCTCCATTCATGTCCCAAAAACAAAACTTTCAGTAATTTTGATGCTGTGGGCCTGTTTCTCTTCCAGAGACCCTGGGAACCTTGTTAGGGTGCATGGCATCATGAATGCTTTGAAATACCAGGACATTTTAAAGCAAAATCTGGTGG
>JBBPCY010000028.1:10369334-10384109 GCA_037974405.1 Brachyalestes nurse | reverse complement strand
GCCCCCCCCCAACCACCCCATTCAAACTACACAGGTTCAGATTCAAACTCATTTTAAAATACAGCTCCCTTTTCTAATTGAGCGAAACAAATGCAATAACAAATTGTGCAATTTCACCACTCTGGAAGAAAAAAAGAGCATACTGAAGTTATAAACAAGAATAAATAACGGTCTCCACAAAAATGGCTGGGAAAATTAACCAGTTCCCAGCCTAGGGGGCGCGCCCCCCAGTTTGAGAACCACTGGATTAAGTAAAAAGTGACCATTCTGTCATACGTGAACACACCACAGCACACTGTGAACAGCACAAAATTCCTCCTCTGTATTTAACCCATTCAAGTGAAGCAGCGGGCAGCCAGGAGCACAGCGCCTGGGGAGCAGTGTGTGGGGACGGTACCTTGAGGTACCCCTGAGCAAAGTAGCGTCTCCAGACACTGCTTCACTTGAAGAATGGGTTAAATTCAGAGAGAGAATTTCATGCTGTTCACACTGTGTGCCTTTGTAAGTCTAGTGTAAACCTGGACAAAAGAAGCAAATTTGTCTTGGTTGATCAACTACAGTTTGGATAAAGTTAAAGTTTTGTTAATCATATATTCTACCAAGCATCTCTATGAGCCTCTCTAGTCTACATGTATATGTGTGCTATATAAAAAGGAAGATGTTTGTTTTTTTGTGTGTGTGCCTGTGCCCCAGTGGCATCTCTTGTTTGGTGTGCTGGGTTGTGTTGAAGCCCCAGGGAGGACACCAGGCTCTCAGAGAACCTGCATGCTGAGGCTCAAATTGTCAAGGGGGCCCAAAAATAGCTTCCCTACAGGTTTGTTCTCCAAGGCTCTGGTACTGCTGCTACATGGCCGTATCGTGCTGGAAGAGGAAAGGCATTGAAACCGCTCCCTTCTAATGTACCTATAAACTGATAATGATGGCCTTTTAAAAGTGTAAATGGAAAAAGCAAGCATCTAGCCTTCGCCGCCATGCTGATAGAGACCAAAGCAGTCCCTTTCAAAAGGAGACATTTACATAGAGAAATGAGAGGGGAAAAGTACAGGCTGTGCCACATTTAACTCTACAGCCTCTCTCTCTTTCTTTCTTTCTCTCTCTCTCTCTCTGATTTTTCTCTTTTGACAGATTTGATTTGTCACACCATCCCTGGAACAGGCTTCAAAGAGTTAACTAAGCAACTCAGCTCATTAATGAAGACACTCTCTAACTGAATCAGCCTGGCACATCACTCAGAGGCATCTCACACACCTACACTGACAAATATGTCAGTTTGAGGCATAGCTACAAAGTGTTATGTGCATTTCTTGCATGCACCCCCCAAAACCTCCTGGCTGTTGGAACATTACTGTGACGACTTGTAGTTCTAGTTCTGGTTCGAGCTTATATTCCATCTGCCTGGCAACCAAGTCAGTTTTGTCCAACTAAAGCAGCCAGTTAGTTTAACCCTTAAAATCACAGACTTCTTACAACAAAGACTTATTATTTATTACTCGGACTAAAATGTAGATTGAGCTGAGCTTTATTGAGGCTATAGATGTATTTTATACATTTTTGAACCTCCTGGTGGGAGTTTTCTTGCTACACTTTACCACACTTTAGGGGCTGCTAGTGGACTGGTGGTTAGGGAGGTGCCCCTGTAATCGGAAGGTAGTGGGTTTGGATCCCGTAACTACCAGTGGCATCACTGAGGTTCCCTTGAGCAAGATTCCGTCCCCACACACTGCTCCCTGGCCTGTGCATTGCTGGCTACCCACTGCTTCAGTCAGGTGAATGGGTTAAATGCAGAGGACAATTTCATGCTATTCACACTGTGAGCTGTGCTGTGGTGTGTTCACTTATAACAAATGGACACTTTTATACTGTTTTACACCATAATATACCATACTATAACTGCTATACAACACTGTACTTGGTTTTACTGACATGATACGAATTTACTAAAATGCTTCAGCTGCAAAAATGCCTTAGCTGGTATAGTGGTTGAATGCATTCAAATCCTTCCAGTGAGGTGAACAGTAACAGCAAAGTAGAAGCTGTTACAGCAGCAAAGAGGGGGCAAACGTCTACATATGCCATTGATTTCAAGTGTCGTTGGACCGTGTTTCACCTTTCACAAGCACTGATTAGGGAGTAACCGTATATTTTCAGTGTCAAAATATAAAAGACAAAACATGTTTTTCCAAGTTATTCATTTACTCAGGCAACTGCTCATGGCCAGCAGGAGGCCCCTATTTGTGTGGTGGCAAAGCCTGATACTGTTTTCATGTGTGTTGAAGAGGTAATACCCATGCTGTGAAAACCTGTTTGTGAGTTAAAACTGGCATGCTATGTTAATTAAAATCAACATGTCAGAAAGCTGTGGATTCTAAAACAGGAAGAAGTCACAGAGTGCAGAATCAAAAGAAACAGGATCTTCTTTCAAACTTGGTGACAAAATCCCTTCTAATGAGTGTTTAAACTATTTTAAGGTACACCCAATACCGACACTGACAACTGACCATTTTCATAGGGAAAATATATCAGTAGTGGCCTTTTTACATCCTCACTAAGGTACACTATGTGGACAAAAATATTGGGACACCTGACCATTAGACCAACAGGGTCTTTAACGATACTGCATTCAAATACATAGACTTTAAAACAGGGTTTGTCCCCCCTTTGCGGCTAAAACAGATTTTGGAGTGTTTCTGTGGGAAATTATGTCTGTTCATTCTGTAGAGCAGTTATGAGGTCAGGCACTGATATTGGATGAGATGGCCTGACTCACATTCTCCATTCCAGTTCATCCCAAAGGTATTGGATGGGCTTGAGGTCAGGACTCTGTGTGGCCAGTCAAGTTTTTCCACACCAAACTCATCCAACCATGTTTTTATGGAGCTTGCTTTGTGCCCTGGGGCACAGTCATGCTGGAATAGAAAAAGTTCCTCCCCAAACTGTGTCCACAAATTATTGGTATGCAGAAGTGTTAAGGTTGCCTTTCACTGGAAGTAACAGACCTAGCCTAAATAAGTGTGTCCCAATATATTTGTCCATAGAGTGTATTTGTAGTGTGAGGGTAGAGGCAAGCAATATAAGGAGCATTTATACTATTTAAGGAAATATTTTACTAATTATGGGTAGAGGTTGGGCTAAGACCAAAACATACTCGCATGGGACAGACACATAAACACCTGGAGAATGTAAACAACAGACTGGAAAACAGGGAGAAGACAGAACCATACTAAATGCCAAAAAAACAGGAAAAGGACAGGGAGAATGTTTCAGGACCTTATTTTACCACAAAAAATGTTGTTGGTTTGGTTTAGAGAAGAGAAAACTTGACAAGGGCTCCAAGATTGTCTTTGAGAATTACTGCATGATAATGAAGGTAAGTGTCTCATGTCAAGTTATCCTGACAAGGTCAACTAATGTTAGCTAAGAGAACAAAGAGAGTTACAAAGAGAAAAGGATAGACCCAAATGCAAAGTGCAGATGAACAAAATATGGCAAAAAACAGAAACAAGCAAGAGTCCAAAACAAATCTGAATTGTCATTCGCAAGAAGTGCATCATACAGTCCGAGCAATAATGGTCAAAGTCCAGTAAGGCAATCGAATGAGCAAACAGAGTAATCAGGGCAAGACAAAAATCAGGGTCAAGAGAACAGGCAAGAGAATAAAAACAAAACATCAAACAGGAGATAAACAAAAACGCTCAGTATGCAGGAAAATCACTGACAGTTCTTCGCAAAGGTGGAAACCAGAGATATTTGTATCAAAGAATAAAAACCATGTGATTATAACTCGGGTGAATCTGATGGAGTCCTTAAAGGTCTTTGTGACTGTGTGAACTGAGTTGAATGGGATAGAGTGAATCTGGATCCTTGTCAACCTGACAGTTATAGATAGTGTGATAAAGAATATAGTCAATTAGTTTATCGCCAAGTGTGGAATTCATACCTTGAAGAGTGGAAGTCAGTCATACCACGCTGTTTTATAACTGTTGTGGGATTCAACTAGCTTTACATTTTCCCATGTCAATGTTAACTTTTTGCACTGTGTCCAGTGTTGTAAATGACCAGGTTGCTATGTAAGCTTTCTGTCATGAGGTTCATTTCAGTGTTGGAGCAGAAATATGACAAATGTTGATGTTTATAAAAAAGCATCAAAGCATAAAATCACACGACATATCTCCAAACATTTTTCTGGCTCAGGTAAATAATGTTAGCCAAATAAGTTAATGCCAGCATATCGCTTTTATATATGTTACAAATAGCTTTTTGTAAACAGCTAATTATAGGTAATGTAAAAAATGTAAGTATACAGTTATTTATAAGTAATGTAAACATGTGTATATATAGTTATATTTAAGTAACGTTATTTTAATGTATGTATATATATATAATATTTTTATACTGAAGCCAGAAGCGTAAAAACTTTAAGGAGCATGTACCAATGTGTGAGCACCACAGCACAGCAACTATGTCTAAAAGGGCCCATTGTGCACAAAGAGACTCCCAGACTCACAAAAACTGCATGACTTATTAAATAACTTTTGAGCCTTTCACGTAAAAACATGCTGTTTTTCAGCAATGGATTTGACTGATGGATTGTGGGTGGATACAAGATACTGTCTAGTATCTAGATACTGTCTGTGAGGAGTATGTGCAGCACACATAGGGAAAAAGATAGATGGGTGAGGAGAGTGGAATTAGCACCTTTGGTGCATTACGCAAGCATCTTATTCTCAGGAGAAGAGGGCTAATGTACTCTGGAATGATTCCCATGGGCAGGAGAGCTGCTCAGACAAGGATGAGTGAGGTTACACTCCTCCAGAGGCACTGTTCAAAGCCAAAGCATAACACCACAGATCTAACACTGGCAGCAACATCTCAGGCAAAAAGACTCTGAACAAACCAAACCAGACAGAATGCCATGTGTGTCAGCAGTCAGAGAGGCAGTGAGGCCTGGAGGGAGCTCCTCCGGAGCATTATTTCTCCTGAGCATCGCCACAGGATGCCAATTAAGTCATCAGGGTTTTCTGCACCTTCAGCACTTTTCTGGCTGCCATTGTAGTGCTAGCTCCAAACAAAGACCACTGCGTGCATCCTAACCGATGGGATGCGATTCTATAAGCGCTGACTCTGCGTTGAATTTCTAAATACTGGCAGATGTCAAGGGGCTTAACACTCTTTCTTCCTCTCTCTGTTTCTCTCTTGCTTTGCATACATTGCGCCGATCCGTGCTGCGTGTATGTTAAATGAACTCTGACGTGGTGGGGGCACAGAGCAGGGGTTTCATGTTTGTTTTAAAGCTGAAGGGATGTGTGTTTGCATGAATGTGTCTGTATATTTTGAGTATATTTTTCTGTGGATGCGGTCGGTCACTCCGCCTCTCCTTAGGCCCGGTGGTTGGAAGCAGGAATGCAGACACGTGGGTGTGAGCGGTCAACCCCGTAACCTGTGGATTTCCATTCTTTCATGTTATGCCCTTGCAAGAAAACAGCAATAAAAACAATATGCAACGGTTTTTCTTGGCCACCAGTCAGAATCTGGTGCCGAGGGCAGAGAGCTGCCTACTGGAAGACGTTTTTCGGAACAATGTAGGATTTACAACGAGGCTTGGGACCCGTCACTGCCCAAGTCAACCATATAGCTAATGGTAATTGGAGGCGCAGAGTATTGACAAAATGCTCCTTCGATTTTCGCCTGCCTAGCAGAGGGAGAGTGCTCATCTTGCCCGGTGAGGCGGGCAGAGGGAGGGAGGGGAGCGCGATCATTCAGAGCCGTGCTGCGGACAGTAGCTTTTCCGTTAATTACACAGGGGAGCGTTGATTGACGAGCTTCGCCCCATGCATGCTGCCATTTCCGCCCCACGCCTAGTGCCGCCTTGCGGCAACTCGGGGTCAACTCCAACCCAGCTAGAGAGCACACAGCTTCACTGCCTCCAAATGTCACGGCAGTGAGAGGCCAGGCAGCACACAACTGCTAAATGCTAAAGACATCCTAGGAAAGAGTTTGTTCCACCAAAGGTCTAGAGGAAAGACAAATGTAATTTTCTGCGCAGTAGGTGACAAAAGCAACTTTAAAGAGCCAATATTCTACTTTTTGCTTACATGTTTTTTTCCACTCCATTTTCAAATGATCCTTGTGCAGCGTCTTTAATTATTAGAATCAAACCGGCTCTTTTCTATTTAAAAAATGTTTATGTAAATGAGTTGATGAGTGGTTTTGCTGTGATGTGGCTCAAAAGGAAGTCCAGGTGGAGATGCATGGAGCAAGCTGGTATTTGCTCCCTCATAGTTACACACAGCACATCATTTTATTGCTGTCTTCATATCATTCACTACAATTACTCTGCTACAGACTGTCCACAGTAACAACACTCCTTAGCAGTGTTATGTAAACAGCTCATGGTTGTCATAATGAATAAAGACTCTGTAAGTGAAAGTTAGTAACTGGGCCGCCTCGAAATCTTGAGTACATTTTGAGAACATCTAATAGTGTGTTAACCCAACAAAATAAGTGTATGATAAATTGAGATTCGTTTAACTCAAAAGGTAAAGGTGGCCCAGTGACTTTTTTATGTTAAAACCTCCACTTTTTATCACAGTGTAGTACTTTAAGCTCTTTAATTCAAATGAGTTTAGCTTTGCATTGTATGATCATTTAAAATGTTTAGGCAGAGTATACATGTGTTTGTGCTGTACTTACCTCATCAACAGGATGTGTACTTTGCCACATTACTGTTTTAGCTGGTAGAGCTGGTTTGGATGCTCTAAACACAGTCGGAGACAAGTGATTCCTTGTCTAAATTATTGTCACATACTGAGGCACTTTAAAGCAGAACTGATTGAATTTCCTTTTAAAGCAGCAGAGCACAGTGATGAAGCACTTCCAGCACACCTACAGCTCATCAGATGTTGCCAACTTTGACTTCAAACAAATAAAGTTTAAATGAAGTGCTTGCAGATGTATTTAAGGACAACAGAAGGCAGGAGGCAGTTGGGAGGGGTATTGGATCTGGTAATTGGCAAGGATTTTTCTGTTGTTCCATCGAGTTCCTCGTCTGAAGCTGGCTGTCGCACAGTGATCCATGGGTGATGAAGGGCTAAATGGGTCTATAACTCATTTAGCCAGCCTGCCAAAGCGCAGCAGAGACGCATCCAGTTTCCGCTTTGATGAATGGGTAAATCTCCGTTTTTATGTGAATGGGAGGGGAAAGGAGGGTTTCAGTCAAGCAGGCCCGCCAAATCACTGGACATTGATTTTGTGGCAGCACTAGAAGCGCTGTTCACTGGCCTCCCTTCTGACACGCACATCCAATCGGCTTGTAATGCAGGAGAAGGATGGGACTCATAAGCCAAGGTGATGGCAATGATGGCGATATTTGATATAGTAATATTGTGGTCTCTTGAAAACGTTTTATTGCGCACATTTGAGCAGCCCTGGATATTGATTTACTGAGAGAGAAGCTTTTAGTGCATTTGCTGTGGGCCCTCAAAACGAGGCTGGGTCGTCCCATTCCCTCTGATTAATGTCCCTGATATCAGTCTTTTAAGTTTCCGGTTTAATTGTGTGTGAAATGTGTTAAGTATGACTTTCCTCTTACTGTAAAATCAAGATGGATCTTCTTATCAGGAGATGAATTACTTCGCTGTCTTTTCTTTACAGTCAATGTGAAAAATATACTTGCCCAGGCGATCAAAACGAATTTTACACGCTATACTGAGACAGTGAGGAATCCAACTGTTGCTGTTTCATAAATATTATTTATGACATGGACGTTTCTCGAGCTCTGCTTATTGATAACATACCCCTGCAACCATGCATTTTGTCCATTGTTATTGTGTGTAAAAAGAGATTTTGCCCTGATGAAGCAATCACAGTTCATCCATCTGGCTGAGCAACCACAAGTATGCGATGCCGCAAAATTTTTCAGATCTGCAGCTGCATCTAGAATGAGCCTAAAAGCGACTGAGAAACAAGTTTTTTTATGTAATTGCTTTATTTCCTTCATGCTGATTCCCTTCCCTGCTTTAAAGGCCAATGAGACTGACAGCTTAGAGAATTAGATCTATGTACTCCGGGCTTCTGTCAAGTTCCATTGTGTTTCTTCTCTACTAATGCTTTCATACCATTTCACTGAGGAAGTAATTGGATATACAAAATGCCAGTTGTAGTCTATAGATGCACATGGGTGCTATTGACCACTGGGGCTATTTTGACCATGACTATATCTCCCCAGCCATCAGTGTTTGTACCACTAACATTTGCAGTTATCCATGCAGAATGTTGGTCTCTTTTTCTGATCTCTGCCAAAGATCTGATAACCATTAAAGAGCCATTGTTGGTTCCATATAGAGCCTTTTCATAAAACAGTCTTTAACTTTACAAATGAGTGTGAAATACCTTTTTAAAGCTTAAAGAACCTCCAAATAATTTAAAGAACTCCATGTCTGTACGTGTACAATCCATAAAAACATTTAAGAACTTCTTGTTTCAAGAATATACTCTCCAGGTCTTTGTATGGTGAATTCTATCAAGATCAAAGCACACACTCTTTCAGACTAGAGGTTTGATAGGGTTTCACTGGGAATGGGAATTCGTTTCAGATCTCTGGGGGGCAAGTGCAATGTTCTATAGCATTTTTCTAATGCATGATGCATTGTCTAGAAGCCTAGCAAAAAAAAGAAAATGGAGTGCTTCTTTCTGGGAGGCAAAAATAAAACCCCTTGCCTAAACGCCTGTCTACTGCAGTTTACTTAAAACTAAATTAGGTGTGAAACCTGCCCTCGAGAGCTAGGAGCTGTGTTGAACAGCATTGATAGAAGTGTTACCACTAATTGTTAACTAGCATGGAAAAGATCACTGTATGCCTGCAGTCTTAAAATGTGATGATAATTATGAGAACTGGCCTTCATGGCCTACTGAGGTTTGCATCAGTGTGATTGTAAGAATACATTTCAGCACCCTTCATTTTTCTTTGCAGCTATGCTAGCAGACCAACTTTTGGTTCCCTAAAGAATCTTTTAATTGATGGGGCACTAAATCCCAACTAAATGGTCCAATGCAACACGAAAATTAGATAAGGAGGGAAAAAAAAACATTTTCAGTGCATGAAGTATAGTTTAGAAGTGGAATCCTTGCAGTTATGTTCTTAAGGCAAACGTAGCTGTATGCTAGGTAGAACCTGTGTACGGTTACTGATTAAGCCTTTAAGTGTATACTGTGAAGGATGTCTAAAACCACTTAAAAAGTTTGTGACAGGTCCAAAAAGGGGGATTGAGCGATTATAAAAGTACGAAAAGTGCTAAAAGGAAATAATGCTAACCATTTTGTTGTTTGTCCTTTGGAGTGGACAAACACAGTAATTCTGCAAAGAGATATCTGAACATATAAATTGTGAAGATGTATTGGTGCCTGGCTCATAAAAATGAGGATGTCTTGGTGACTAAGTGAGTGCATTGCTTTGGTGTATTTTGGTCTTCTCAGTACATACATTGTACAAGAAATATTTTGACATTGTAGTACATCTCACCAAAAAGTTTAAGTTTTAAGTTTACATGGAAGTAACTGAATAGCCAGTGCATTTCAGACTGCTAATCTGACCCTTGCCATGCACGCAGTGTCACAGCTTTTATCATAGATAAAACTAGAAGATCTGAAACTAAATAAAAATGATTGTGTTTCAGGAAAAAGAGTGAAGCAAACTAATGTTAGCTAACTAAATAGCTAAAACAACCTAACTGCAAATAAACTAAAAATATATAAAGGTTCTATACTGAGGTTTTTTCTAGAGGAAAGGAAGCCTTGTGCTGCGACTACTGGAATGTGAAAATCCCCATTCCAGGCATGCTTTGTACAGTGTGTCTCGGCCTTGTACTGTCATACACTAATTTGTGCATATAACTTACTTACACTTACACATAATTATACACCACCATTAATCAAGAACATCTATCCTGTAGATAATGAAGAATTAGCTTAAAAGGAACAATACATAAATTGCACATTGTCAAAATGCTAATTTTAGCCAGTTCAGTCCTCCTGAGCTCATTTAAACACATTTCCCCTTTATTCTCTCTTTCAAAATGTCTCCTTAAGAGCACAGCAGTAGTTGATTTCATTTGTGCAACACAAGCTAATATTCCATCACTGCTAACCCTGACCTTTGGAGTGTGAAGCACTTAGCTTTGCTAATTCCAGCTCCATTAGAGGAGCATTCTCTTCTGATACCGCCTTCTGCCACGAGGCAATAATGGGTTATCTGCTTAGCCTGGCAAATGAGGTATAAAATGAAATGGCACATGATTTGTTTTTCATACTTCGAGCTATTTCTTAAGTAACAGACGACCATGTTTGGTAAATGAATCAGCATTAGTTCAGTTCCATTGGAAGGGATTGCTATTGACTTAGATTAATCACAATTAATTCCAATTTCTGTACAGATGATAAAATATAGAGAATGGCTAGATTGCCATTACTTTTGCTTTTTACCAAATCTGGCTCAAGTAAGGAGCCATCTGGTATAATCTGTTTTTAACTATTCTCACTAAGAAAAGAAGGTAGATATGTTCCCATGACCCTGTGTTCCCAGGGCTATACACACCGACTAGCCAATGGCAGGTGAAGTGAATAACATTGATTGTCTTTTTACAATGTCACCTGTCAAGGGATGGGATATATTAGGCATCAAGTAAAAAGTCAGTTCTTGATGTTGCAAGCCCTACAAATGAGCAAGCACACAGATCTGAGTGATACTGACATAGACCAAGATGCGATGTCTAGGCAACTAGGTCAGAACATCTCCAAAACATTGGGGCTCGTTGGTGTGCAGAGTTAAGTACCTACCAGAAGTGGTATAAGTAAGGAGGCATGGACTCCCAAGATTCATTGATACCTATGGTGAGCAAAGGCTAGCCCATCTTGAAACATTTTCTTTTTGTCAGAGGGGGGCTGTTTGACAATTTGGTTTTAATTGATTAGATTAGAAGGGGTATACTTGATCTAGAACAATGTATGTAGGTGGTACGTGTCAAAGTAACATCCACATGATGTCAGGAGCAGCAGAACATTTCCCAGAGTATCACACTGGCTTCCCTTTCTTTCTTCCCGTAGAGCATCTTGGTGCCAGAAAAGTGACACATACCTGACCATCCATAGGAAGTGTAAGAAAACATAATTCATGAGACCAGATGGCCATCTTGCATTGCTCCACGGTCTGATGGTTGCATGCCCATTGTACATCACATTGCATTACATTAGAATCATTTGGCAGACGCTTTTATCCAAAGCAACTTACATCATTAGGAAACATTCAAGTTTCAGGACAGTGTGAGAACCAGAAGAGAATGCTAAGTTCTAAATCTTAGTGCAAGAGTAGTGCAAGAAGGTTAGGAGAGGAGATGCTCTCAACAGATAAACCAGGAGGTTTTTGAAGCTAGAGAGGGATTCTGCTGCTCTGGTTGACTTAGGCAGCTCATTACAATAGCAGGGGACCACAAAGGAGAAGAGTCTGGACTAGTTTTCTGACTGAGTCAGAACATAAGACTGAATAATTGTAGCTACTTTCGCAGGTGGCTGGGGTGAGCATGGACACTCGGACTGGTCTGCAGCTACACAGCTCCATACACAGCAAGCTGCGGTGTACCGTGTGTTCTGACATCTTTTTTTATCATAGCCAGCATTGATTTATTCAACAGTTTACTTTTCTGTGACATCAAGTCAGCCAGACTAGCTAACACTTCGCATGTGCATCAGTGAACCTTGGAGCCTTCAAGAGATTTCTTCCAAAATGCTGTATATGCATTTGTAACCATTTTGGATTATTAAAGGAAAAAAACTGACATTATGGGGCCTTTTTTTAATTGAGTTGAGAATGCATGGTAAATACCAGTTCACTTCCTGGAATTGGAATTGCCTGCAGCTGAAAAGAGTTGGGATAGCAGGACGCAGAACTGAATTCAAATAAATTCCACACAACACAAAAAAGATAATCTGACTTCATTTGTTAAATAGTATACATTAAATAATATGAACCACACAAAAGGCAAACAGGAAATAAATACTAGTGTAATGTATTTTCCCATAATATGCATGTTTTATTTCTTTATTAATAAATTACAAATGTCCTAATTGCATTTTTTCACTTGGCAAATTATTGTCCATAACAATATTTCCCTCATTTTGATTATAATAGCATTTCCTACAAGATTCACAACCTCAGAATATTAATGAAGGCCATTTGTAAAGTAAAATATAAAGTGATCATTCTGTCTTACATGAACACACCACAGCACAGAGTGTGAACAGTGTGAAATTCTTCCTCTGTATTTAACCCATTCACCAATTGAAGCAGTGGGCAGCCAGGAACGCAGTGCCCGGGGAGCAGAGTGGGGGGACGGTACCTTGCTCAAGGGTACTTCAGTGGTGCCACTAACAGTCCTGAGATCCGAACCCACAAGCTTCTGATCTCAGGGCCAACTCCCTAACCAGTAGGCCACCTGTGTATGAACTCTGGAGTGAAATATTAACATTAATATTTGGAATCCCTATTAAACTGGAAATGGCTGAGAAATCTGAGATTTCTGGGAAGACGTCTGTAAATTATCATTTTTTCAACTTCAGAAAACTACAATGCAGTCTGTAAGCATTGTGGTATCCCTGATCATATATCCAACAGAGCAACTTCACACTTAAAGTGACATTTTCAGGTGAGTATTTGTAGCCATTCCTGCCTCATCTGCTCCCGTGAGACACTGTATTCAAATGCTAATATACTGCCCACTCATTTATTAATGAGTTTAAAATTCTCAGTTTTATTTAATTTACATTTCATACATCATTTGGTTTTAATGGTTCATGTTTTTCATACATCCCTTGGTATCTACAAGGTATCATAAATATTAAAAGAATCAAACATGTTTTTCTATATAATCTCAAATAACAAAAACAGCAAAAAAAAATGCCACTGGACAGAATTTCATTGAACTGATTTCCACTTCCAGTTCCAGTTTCCTCGTTTGTATTGGAACTGCTGAGTTCATTCCTAAATCTGGCCACAGCCCTGGCAGATGATGAAAAAAACTGAACATGTTATACCAGAGTATATGTTTTTTTGTATAGGAACCAGATTAAGGCCAACATTAAGGCATGAGAACATAACGCTGTTTTCATATTACAAAGCAGGAAAGTAGGTCCTGGGGAACATACCAAAAATCAGTGAGCAAATGGGGGCCTGAAATGACCCTGAAAAAATATTCATATTATTTATATAAAAAGAGCAAACATACAATGGCACATGTAGCGTGCCTTTACAGATATCTATCAATTTTCCAGTTTTTCAAAGACCTTTATTGTTATCTAGATAACAAAATGTCATACCATTGCAATGCTAATTGCTACTCTGGATGCATTGCATAAATTACCACCATTGTTTTTAAGATGACAGTATATATGTGTACTCTTGGCAGACTTATTACAGTGTAGGGTGCATTTTCCCAGGCTATGTCCAGCTTTAGCTAACTGTTTTTTTTCTAAAGAACTTCATGCACCCATGAGATGTTGCACCACAGAAAAAAAACACTTACCATAACCTTTTTTGCTTTTTGCATAAACTGAGAATAGAACATACTTTTGGCCTTTTGGCCATGTTAGAGATGTTCAAGGCCTGTGAGCAAAAACTCTGCACACCCACACAGTTTTGTGAAGATAACAAACAAGACAAGATGGATTGATTTCTCTCTTGAAAAGTGACACTAATGACACGTTTCACTCCCTAGGCAACAGTTGGGCTTGCTCAGTCCTCTTGCGGTTTGAAAAATTTCATCAGGATCCAATCAGTTCCTGAGCTCCAAACTGAAAACATTGGAACTCCAACCAGCATTAAGCCAATCAATACAGAGAAATGGCATGTGAATGATGCAAAGTGTGAAATCCACCAATTTAAAAGCTATCTTTCCACGGAGCTATTTTTCCATGAGGCCATGCATTTGTAATCATTTGTTCAACACAGATGTCAGGTGCAGGATGAGAAGGTCAATACCAAAGACTGATGGAGGTTTGATCTTTGCATTCGTCCATGTCAGAGATGGTCTGGCAGTCTCTTGGGACGCAAAAGTGAAAAATTATACAATAGCGCCTTCACATTTTCAGGGCAGAGTTACAGTGCACCAGACAGCAAGCACTTGACAGTGTTGAATGGCAGCATCTTTGAAAGAGTATTGAGGTCTTTTTCAAAGTTTTATAACCATGGACTTGGGCTCATTTCACCCATATAACTTTTCATTCATTTCATACATTGATATTTTATTTGTATCACCATTATTGCGTCATAACCGAGAGTAAGCCAGGGTTGAAGTAAAAAAAACCCTATCTTTTAGGATACAAATGCTATTACTGGTTACGTCTTTAGTACCTTTTGTCAGGAAAAGACATTGTACCAAATTGACATTTAAGTTGGCATTGACTTCATAAACATTTTTAAGCTCTAGGCTTTTTATTTCTTTTTTAGATTTAAAATAATTAAATTAATAAAATATGCAAATATGCCGCTATTCCCTGGGAATGCAAATGGAGTGCATAAGGCAAGATACTTAAGATACACAATTGGACCTTAAGGCCCATGTTATACCCTTGAAGGGATGCTTACATTGTTGGGACACTAGGGAACATTGACAGTGTATGAAAAAGTTCCACCAACAGAGGATATATATACTGCATATACACACACACACACACACACACACACACACACACACACATACACGCGCACAGCCACGCACACAGACACACACA
>JBBPCY010000028.1:10338203-10369234 GCA_037974405.1 Brachyalestes nurse | reverse complement strand
TCAAACAGATGAGGATGTCTACATTTTGTGGGGAGACTCTCATAGAGGGGGCGTGTCTGCAGTACAGGGCTTCGTATATCCCACTCCGCTGTGATGTAATGAGCGGTCACGGTCACGGTCACGGTCACATAGCTTTATGTTGCCGTTGGGTGCGCGACAGGATATCATAGCGCGGCTGAAGCACGTTCATCATCATTTAAACCCCTTGTTTTGCACAGAATGAGGCTTCATGTCTGCAGCTATAAACACCCCAATAGCTTCTGTAATAGCTTTAGCCTGATTGGACTGGGCAGCAAAGGGCTGCTTAAATGCCGCGGATATCAGCGGTTGTTGCGCAGCCTTTTGACGTGCACCATACAGTGGAACTTCTTTTTCGAATCTTCGGATCATGTGCGTCCCGAACCGTGGAGGAGATCGGTTGACAGTAATTATGCTGCTTGGGCGATATGGCCTAAAAATAAAATCTCCGATTTTTTCACAATAAATCCGATTTATTATTTGAATCGGTTTTCCCCTCCCCTCCTCAAAATCAAACTACAGATGACAAATAAATGGTGCAAGTTTATCTTGTTTTTTTTAACTTTAGGGTTAAAGTGCAATCTGACACATACTTCGGGTCTAAAACTTTTAGCATGTTAATGAATCCTGGCTTTTCTTATCATATGGCACTAGGACATTAACTTATATGTCGACTAGTTGACTTCAGAGGCACAAGTCGACACCCCCTGAGAGAAGTCGACTAGTCTAGTGTTTTTTTTCCTCTCTCTGTGCGCGCTTGTGTACACAACGCAGTCTCCGCCTCTGACTGGCTCACGCTGACACGCGTTCCGTGACTTAACCAATTATTCTAGTCCCTTCATAAAATGGGCGGTACCGCTGGCGTGTAGAGGGGAATCTAAACACAAAACCACAACAAGACGAGAGACATGGCAGCAGAGGAGACAGATACACATCACATGTGTGGAGATACTTCACTCTAGACACACAAACAGCACTGTGAGCTGCACAATCTGCAAGTCGGTGTTGAAGTACAGTGACAGTACTGGCGTTCTGCAAGGCCATCTGACACGGGACTGCTAGCTAGCATGCTAACGCTAGCAAGCATGCTAACGTTAGCTAGCATGGCTAACGCTAACACTGCAGGGAGTCGTCCTGCCCGCCTAAACTGTTCCCTCTCGGACGGACTCTTAAATTTACCAGAAAATAAAAGGTATCAGCCTTTGTTCTGTTTTGTTTATTTGTCGTGTTGACTGTTAATGTTACAGAGAACTTTTAATATGTTCCTCCGCTGCGTGTGTGATGACGTCATCAAACGACTAGTCTCATCGGAAAAATCTGGAGTCGTTAATGCCCTAATATACATACATATATATATATATATACTTTTCACACATCTTTCCTCAGACGTCTCCAGCATGCAAAAAGTTGCACATAGCAAGTTGGAGAGTTTACACACTTCCTGCAAAATGCCCTGATGGTTTCCACTGAGTGCCTTTTTACTTGGCTCCCTTGTGCAGTTTGGCTTTCAATAGTGCACAAAAGCCCGGGGTACCATTGAGTGTCAAAGTCAGTGGACACCAGAAAGAGGTGCTGTGCAAAAGATGAGACTGTATTCATGACCTCTGGACCATGGCTTTGAGAAATCATGCTTTTAATACTGCAACCGCATGGCTACACCTGTAGAAAATTAAATTCTCTCTCTCTCTCTCTCTGTCTGATGCTCTCCATCAGCTGCGACACACACACACAAACACACACTCACACGCAAACACACACACACACACAGCAAAAAGAACAACATACAAATACCAAAAAAAAAAAAAAAAAAACACTGCTGCAGCCTATTTTTATTTCTTGCTTTGGAGATATGACTTGTGAAACATACAATTGCAAAATGCCCTTAAAAAATAAACATCCATCCATCCATCTGAACCACTTATCCAGGGTTGCGGGGGTGCTGGAGCCTACCACAGTGGTCATAGAGCGAAGGGTGGAGAAGCACCCCAAACAGATTGCCGGTCCCTCCTAGAAACAAACAGTAAATGAGATATATGAAACCTTCCTTGTTTTTTGAAGGAAATATACCCATTTTTTGTATGTAGATAGATATCACTTGGCGGACAAAAGTCTGAGGGCATGTTAAAATAATTTTAAACACAGAAAAGTCTTAACAAGAAAAGTGAAAAATAACATTCTCAGGTACATTTCATATGTATAGTCATTAGTTGCTTTTATTCAAACCTGTGGAATCTATGCCAGCTGTAGTGTCCGCAGTCAATATAGTCACAAATAGGATCCTCCAAATACTCTGAGAGTTCATGTCAATATTTCAAAAATTCTCATTTTCACTTGAATTACCATGCTTCTAATTTAATTTTGGCTTTTGTATTAAATTGTAAAAGAATGAAACATACACACAAATCCGTTAGTTGTCTCAGACTTTTGGGCTCATGGAGTGCTATCTGAAAAACTGTATGTATCTATTTGTTGGAATGAGGCATTAACATCAGACACTAATCAGATTATAATCTATCCAAAGGAAAAGGCTTGCTTTGTAAATGCCAAAAAAAGCATCAATTAAATATTTTCAAGAGCCATCAGGACAACTACTCAAAGAATAACACTGAAAATATCAGAAATGAAAATGATCCAATTCCTCCGACAGTCTGGAGAAATCTTCACAAATTTCTCAATCAAACTAAACTAAGCGTGCACAGCTGATTTGTTCGCACAGCTCTCTCGTAAGCAATTAGGCGGGAGAGAGAGCGGGTCTGTCATCTGGCTTGACGTGCATGCTGTATCTGAGAATCAGTTTGTGAGTCTGATGGCGTTAGATGCAGTCATGAATGATGCATGGCTTGAGTCAGAGAATTCTGGCCTCCAGATGAGAGAAATAAAATATATGAATATGAATAAGGCAGCAGAAGAGCTTTTCTGAAGCTGCGCTCTGCAGAACATTTCTTGCACTTCATGACTGCTTGCTGTATTAATGAAACATTGATTACACACAAAATGTAAATGTGTGGTAAACCATCAGTAGTACAGTGCCTGTATGCTGCAAAGAAATGGATTCATTGAATTTGCTTGATTCGAATGTATGCATAATTTACACGTAAGTAAAATATGTAGCAAACAATTGTGTCTTTTAGATGTACATCCTTTTGTCCATAGCTGTGTCATGGTATAGGCATAGGTTTAATCATGAATGTATTTGAATAGGGTACATGCCCATTGTAATTTTGAAAATTCTGTTTTTGCTCAACATGTATTCAAGCTCATCTTCTGTTTAAGCATGGCAATGTTATACCCAGCCCTTGAAAGTTAGCTTGGCGCTAAAATAACACTTATAGCTCATAGACAGACTAGCAGAATTTAGCATTACTGTAGTGGTGTCATGTCCCAGTAGCAGTGCCCCAGGCGGCCATTTAATTACATTATCCTCTGTAAGTCTCTTTATTCATACCTTTTTTGCATCACCTTCATTTGTTTCCTTTTCCTCCCATTTTCACTCACATGTTTTTCTGCAGTCTGCCTTATGATTTATTTCGTTTTTAACACGGCCTCTCTTTTGATCTACCATGTCCCATTCCCACTCAACTCTCTTGCTCTCTCATTACCTTTGCTCCCTGTCTTTTGTTAGGTCACTCTCTCTCCCCCCCCCCTTGATCACTTACTTACTGTGCCTCTCACTCCTTTGTCTTCTCTTTATCACGATCCT
This sequence comes from Brachyalestes nurse, assembly GCA_037974405.1. Classification (NCBI taxonomy): domain Eukaryota; kingdom Metazoa; phylum Chordata; class Actinopteri; order Characiformes; family Alestidae; genus Brachyalestes; species Brachyalestes nurse. Next base: position 10,365,516 of record JBBPCY010000028.1, on the reverse strand, counting down.
GCTCCCTCACTTCCTTACATCCCTGCTCCCTCACTTCCTTGCTTCATCACCTTCTTTAGCTTTCTTATCAGCCCAGGTTAGCGGCCTGATTCCCAGGTCCGCGGCCTGATTCCCAGGTCCGCCGCCTTCCCATGGGAATTAACAGCATGACTGAGCTAATAGCATCTGAAATGGACTGCCTCTGAGCTGCCATAGCCATGAAGAAGCCATGAATCATCTCATGGATGGACAGTTACAGCTCGCTCAGGCCTTACGAGCTCTTCAGGTCTTTCGCCACCCTGTTACTCATCCAGCCATGGCTGGGCCTGCCCCTGCACCGCCTCTGATAGTTGGTTACACCCCTCCATTAGATTTCTCATGCATAGGCACATATATGAAGTATGATTGTAACACAGGGTGCTGTAGGATTCTTCTCCCAGCAAATTACAGATGCACCTCTTTCTCAACAAATGCTCCAAGGTGGCATTTTTCAATGCTCACAGGAAGAGTCTGGGAATGACAGACTCTGCTGTGCAATGATAGCACTGTGTTCATGGGAGAGATCGTGTGCCAGTGGACAAGGAGTGTGGCTGACTATGTGGTAGACTTTCAGTGAGTCAAACTCTGAGGTGCTCACAGTGGTCTTCCACCAAGGCTTACTGGAGAAGCTAAAAGAGCACCAGCCATACTGATGCTCAGATAGGAGAACAACCAGCCTCCTCATATTGCCGACACCACATCGAACTGTGCTTACTGTTCAATAAGGAGAAAGCTGTTCAGCTAAACACTAACTTTATGATTGTTCTGGAAACCATGCCTCCCTGAGGTCAGTTGTACTCCCTTGTATCTCAGGAGATGTTTTACCTTGGCCCCTGTTTTAGTGTTTCCCGAATTTGAACTCCCTTTCATCATGAAGGTGGTAAGATCCACCCTTGCATTTTTTACACATGCTGCCTGTCCTTGGTGAAAGTTACAGTGCAGTAAATTGTAAACTGCTAGCTGTCAAACTACCTCTAGATGAATGGCAGCATTGGCTCAAAGGGGCTTACCATCCTTTTGACATTTCAGTAGAAGTACCCCAGGCAGCTGCCTGGGAGAGGTATTTTCCCTCCTTTCTGTTTTCCTAACCCACCTGTCTTTACACTATTGTTTTTGTTTACCTTTCTCATTAGTGGCACTATTTATGCTCTTCCCTCACTATTGTTGGCTGCTCAATCATGAGTAGACCTCAGCGTTGAACAAGGCTACTAGTATTTTACTGCTTTGTGTTGCATTTTCCTTCATCATCTCCCGTCCTGTTTTATCTCCAATACTAGCGTTTTCTGTCTGCTTCACTAGCATGGGCGCCCAGCGTGTCCCCACCATTTAATTGCATTATGCTCTGTAAGTCTCTTCATTCACAAACCTTTCATTCACTCACCTCTTTTTACTTTCCTTTCCCACCATTTTCACTCATTTGTTGTTCTGCAGTCTATGTTAGATTCATTTCTTTTTACACACCATGACTCTTTTGACCTACCGTGTCCCATTCCCGCTTGACTCTCTGACTCCCGTTCCCTATCTTTTGGTAGGCCACTCTCTTTCTCTCGCTCATTCTCTCTCTGTCTCACTTTCTCTCTCTTTATCTCCCTCTACCTTGCTCCCTTACTTACATGTCTTCTGTCTCTGTGCTCCCACTATCATGATCCTTTGCTCCCAGGCTTCGTACTCTCAACTACTGCACTCACTTCTCTATTTTTTCCCTTTTTTTCGTTTACCCGTGTTTCCTCCTGCCAGCTATTCTCCCCTACTTTTACTCTTGCATTCTCTTCTCAGGCCATTTGTCCCTCATTTTCCTGTCTTTCCTTTTTTTCTCATTCTATTTTGTCTTTTCTTTATGCTTTTTGCTATTTCTGTTTTCATTTAAACGTTCTGTAACAGCTGCTCTGGTGGCTAAATCAGTTCAGTCTCCCCTCTGGCTCCGAGTAATGCAGGTTCAGTTCATGGGTCTGCCGCCTTCCCACAGGATATAACAAATGGTGGTCATAAACATGTGAAAAAAATTAAACTAAGCATTTTTCCCATATTATTCATGTGATTTTGCTGAGGTAGTTTATCACAGCCAACCTTAATTAACATTAAGTAGGAGAGTGACGACAACTGTTAACTTACAAGAGCATTCTCATGTCTACTTCTCATATATCCCAATTATGCTAGAGGCAGGTCATGTCTGACGCAGGTTTCTCAGTCCTGTTGAAGGCAAAATGAGGTAGGTGTTGTCATCAGGGGTGAGACCATTGTTTGGTAGATTGGCTACATATATTGTAGCTTCATATTCCACTGCTGAGTCATGTCATTCATGCCTATAGCAAAGGGAGGTCTGCAGAGACTGAACTGACCACATACATTAGGTTGTTTGGACTTTTTGGAAAGAAGAACGATTACGTTTATTATTACAAAGTTTACAAATTTATATGTGTCTAAAATGTCTTGGAAGTCTGAACACATTTTGGTGACATAGCTCTAGTGAAAATTAAACATGCAAACTTCAGAACCAAACACTGGTTGACTACTACTATACTGACTACTATATGGCCAGCTTTGATTAGCTTTGATGGTCCAGCTTATGGACCATTACTCTAGTGCAGGGCATTAAGGAAGCTTCTGTTTTCCATTACACGTTCAGTATCGCCTGGAGGTCAGGGATCATGAGATATGGAGTCCACTTGGTCTTCATTGTCTCACCTGGCTCTGTTACAGAACTCCCTCCTATCCTTGGGGAATCTTTCTTGGCTTCACATGTTGCCCCTGGGCAGCTCAAGCCTCTGCCTCTCTCTGATATTTCTGCTCCAGTGGACAGTTAAATAAACGCCTTGCCGTTCCCTCGGCCCTGCTCTGCATTCCAGACCGCGTGCGGGCTTTCCAATAGCCTTTTAATTTGGGTCAAAGTGATTTTCGAGGCAGAGCAACGCATGAAAAATTAAAGCGCCGCGGAAAAGGCGCATGCCACCACCATGGCCTGCCGTGAGCCTCACAATAGACTGCACCTCGAGCAGAGTGACAAGCGGAAACAGTTTTTTTAAGCGGAACAAACGGTGCGAGTGCATGAGCGTGCTCAGACAGAATATAAATGTTTAAGCTGCTCACACAGTCCACTCTAACAACACGGTGATTTCAGCTATGTTACCATTGCAGGCCTTATTGCTCCATTTTTACATGGTACCTATTTTTCTGATTTATTGGTTCACAGCTGTGTTTTTGAAGTGACCCATATTAGTGGGAGCACATCACTGGCCAGAAGGTACTTTATCTCAGCTGTTCCCACTGGATGTGTGCAATGCCATGTGGGCTGCATCCAGAACCCTAAAAGTTACTGCTTCTTCTTACAGATCCAGCCATCTGGACAGGCTGTCCCAGGACCGGCTGTCCCAGTCCACCTTTTTTCTTTAACCTTTTCTATGATTTGTAGCTCAAGCCAATTTTATTTTCAACTTACAATTTTACTTTCTAGTCAGAATTAGTTAAAAGCATGTGTAAGTGCATAAGTACATGGTGGCTTATTGCTCATAATAAACCCTTTAAAATATTTCAAATGTGACGTATGTAAAATGCAATTTTATAGTCAAGTGAACACTGGTGAATATTGATACTGAAATATCTACCCTGACATGTCGTTGAAAATGAGTAGTACCTACTAAGGGAACTACTTCCACTTTCTGCCTTCTCCCTATGCTTTACAGTCACAGAAAGCCACATGAGACTAAGTGAATGCTCTGTAACAGCACATGTCACTTGTCACTTTATGCAATGATTTATTTAAGACAAAGGCAAAGGCCTTCAAATACCAAAAATGCCCGGTTGCCAGTCGGGGATTAAGACTAGCCCTGGACTATATGGAAAAACTCCATTCATGAAACAGTTTAGAGCAGAACTAGGCTTAATTCCTATCTGAGAAACTGCACCATGATATCTAGGTTATGCTGGTATTTCCAGTAGAAATCATAAAGAATTCATTTTATAAGCACCCGAGAGGACTTTTACAGATGAGATTTTAAAAAAACGTATCCCTAGTGAATAATGTGTGAAACAGAACATGGGATTTTTTCACATAATCACGTTTTTTTTTTTCACGGTTCCATATTTTTTTTTTACAAGTGCTAATGTTTGTCATTAAAAAAATACTGGAATTCTTTTTAGGAACCTTGACAAACTCATTCTTCCAATAATCTTAGGCTAAAATGAAATTATTATTCACTGAAAACGTCAACATGCAAAGTAAATAATAAGTTATGTGCATGGAGCATGCTACAAGCTCTTTGGCATAGGGGGGTCTCGCTCCTACAAATTTTTTTGATGACAAAAAATGGACAAAATAAAACAGAGGGATGAATGAGGATGAACAAAACGAAACAAAATATTTGTCGGGTGGGGATGGCAAACAATCTTTTAATTCAAGCAAAAGCTTCATTTCACATTACTCTCAGTATCAAGATTTTTTCACGGTTGGCTTTTGCCCCCTTTTTGCATATCAAGCTGTAAATGTCAGTGTTTAAGCTATTAAACACAGTGTGGAAATATTCAGTGTTAGCTTAGTGCTAATTAAAAAAATATCTTAGAAAGATTATGTATTAGCTTTATCATAGTAGTGATACTCAGGCTACATTAATTACTGATATGTAACAATCTGCACAAGTATGACATGAAACAAAGGGTTTGTGAACATCTGCCTATTTTTTGTTGGTGCAGGCTGTGCTAGATTGAAACGATAACAGACAAACAGCACGAGGGGCAACCATTAGCTAATGTTTTGCATTTCTAATACTGGGTCATTTTGACACTAGCAAGGTACCGAATGTTATTCAGCAGCTTGTAAACTGAACTGATGAGAATATTAGTCTTAGGTAGGCTATTTAATCTATGGAAAATGAGTGAACAACAACAAAAATCTCAGAAGAGTTATTCTGCCCTATCCCTCATTTCTCCATTAGATAACTTTCTTAATTAACACATTGGAGTTGTGAGTAAACGGCAGACAATTGCTGAAAAAGCCAAATGTTTTGAGCAGACAAAGAAGCTGGCATTCAAAATGAGCTGTTTAAAGAAAATGTATTTTGCAAAATATCTTTTTCACTATGACTGATGGTAATAGGCACATGTAGTTTGTGAAAAGAGATGGAAAGAAGAGAAGATGTTAAGGCTATATTTTTATGATGGTGCCTTTGTGAAACCAATTGATCAATTGTCAATGCTAATAACAACTAGTAAACACATTTTGTATTGTCTGACCACTCCTATTTACCATCACAAGCTATCTGGATCCTGTGTACTCAAAATTAATTTTGTGCTACTTTAAATTGGAACTGTCCCATTTGGCTGTAGTGTGATGGTAGAAACTGTTTAGTCATACCAAAATGTCACAAAATTATGGTACATAACAGAAAAAGTCAGGAAAAATGAGCCAATTATGTAACTGTGTCTGTATCAAGCTGAAGGATAGCATAGTTCTGAAAATTCAATTCTTTCCACCAGCCCATCTCTAAACTTTCAGTACTTTGTGACCTACTATGCATGATATTTTAAGGGAGATTACAAACCTTAGGGAGTGAAATGTTTCGTCTGGAGTACTTGCTTTTCATTTAAAAAGCTGATATATTTGACAGATAAATAACAATAATCTCTGTTACAACACACACCTACACACTTACACATACTCCCACTATGTCATCAGGAGGTTATAGCTTATTGTTGACAGTAGTACAGCCATAGCCACATGTTCCAATGCCATATGGTGGTGCAAAATTACACAAATACATGAACAAGAACACAGGTTAATATAAACCCAAATCAGTGCAACTCATGACCAGCAAGTTGATCCAAATGAAGACTTAAATTAAAACTGGACAGATGAGATGTACACAAAGATAAGGAAAGCACACTTAAAACCTAAACCATCAGTCACACTAAGCCATAAACGGGGAGATAATGTCTACAGACTATTTATATCTTACCTTTAATGAGTTTATGTGAGGGCAACACCACAGCACTTTTTTTGGGCTGATATTTTTGTTGTTGACTTTGGGTATCCTCAACCTGACTGAGGTTTATAGAGACCCCAGGACCAAATTAAAAGTCAGTGTAATAGTTCCAAAGCAGTGATTGACGGGGAAAATGAGGCAGACGTTCAGAAATGAGGCACACGTTCAGTTATCAGGGATAACTGAAATGATTTCAGTTATCCCTAATACAGTGTCAATATTTGGTATTAATCCATCTGTATTTCATTTATTTGTTTGTGAGACAGTGTAGGGCTGGGTCATTTAAACTTTTTCAGTACCGATACTGATAATTATATCAATGCCTTGACTTTGATACTGATACTAAATAATACTTTTTATGATACTTTCTTTTTAAAAAGTGTGTGTGAGGTTTAAACCACAAATAATACAATTAAAAAAAAAAGACAACCACCTGTACTCATTCTGGAAAAAGCACACTCACAGACTGATTACTTATTTTTTCAGATGTTATACTGAAAGACAGAACATATTTTGATACTAGGTATTATTGCAGAAATTCAGTCAGTAAATTGAGTCAAAAAGGTAACTAAAAGTTCCCTTTAACCCCTTAAAGAGAACATACCCTTCTTTGCCTTAGGGTCCTTGCAAACTTCATCCAGTATGGCTGGTATTTGCAGTAAGTGATTGGACAAACGTGTCTGTGTGTGTGGGAAAATGTGCTTGCATGTATATTACCTCTGAAGGCTTTCAGCTATGGAGTGGATACATTAATTTCCCTGTCCTCTGCAACACTGTACACTCTTCACCCCTCCTCTGCTGCACAATGTCCTTGGAGAGTCCCATCTTTCTTGATTAGATGTGTCTGTAAACTGATGAGCTGTATGCAATGAATGGAGGGGGGCTCTCCAGCTATTGTACCCTAATTCTCAAGAGCTCTCCATCAGAACCCTGACTGTCAAGGCTGACAATCAACCTTTGGCATGCTCTTCCCTCAAGTGGTCTTGTTCTCCTCTAATGCACATTACTAATATTGTTTGATCATGGCATATTGAGAAATTCCTGAACATCGAATGAACTCAAGGCTCTTGTTCATTTCCTCTGTCTTGTGCGCCAAAGCAGTGCATATACAGTGCCCTCCAGAATTACTGACACCCTTGTTTAAAACATTGATCAAATTTCACCTAAATATTCATCAAATGTTATCAAAAGAAAATCTATATGTCCATATGAGCCCATAGGAAAATACTTTAAAAGCAGAACAGCACTGAGTTTTTTCTTGTAATGTTTTATGAGACTGGAGAACACAGTGTAAAGGATTTTCAAGCATTCCTCAATGGAGAATCTTATCAGAGCTGGCAGGGTTTCTCTTGTGAACTGTCTTCTTGAGCTCATCTCATAGTATTTTCAGGTGGTTTAGGTCAGGGGTGTGCAGAAAGATCCCACCATGGCCACATTTTAGCTTCTTGGTAAAGGTAGACCGATTCTGCTTTAAAATTATCTGGTACTTCCTGGAACCCATAATGCCAGGTATTTTAACAATACTTCCAGGGCCAGAAATTCCTGAACATCTCCACCATATACACTTGGAAATGGGTGCTTTTGGCTGTGGTCATCTTTATTTCTGTGCCAAGCCAGCTTGAGTGTTTGTAGTCAAAGAGGTCAATATCTGTTAACATCTGACCATAGCATCTTGTCCCAGTTAAAGGTCCAGTGGCAAAAAATAAGAAAGGCTCCTCTCGGCCATACCTTCCAAAACAATTCAAAAAAATTCATGCCGTTCAGGCCGCTTCATGATAGTAATTAATTTCTTAAACTTCCAAATGATAGCCCCTACTGTTAACATGGACTAATGTGAAGTGAATTTTTATAAGCCTTTTCAATCCCCTTTAGCAAGGGCGTCACTAACTCTGCACTTTATCTTGACTGGATGCAACGGCCTGAACTGCCTGACATGGGCTTTCTTTCTGGAATGGCTTGTCTGGTTTGTGTTGAGTGTTTTGTTTTCCTCTCCTGGAGTTTTTTCATGCTTTCATTGGATAAAAGTTTGTCCTCAGCGATTCCCAGAATCAGAACTGGTACATATTAATTCAGTCTGAAAGAGACTGGGTGTTTTTTCTATCTCCTTAAACATTTTTTTTTACCTTAAATCTCTCCTAAAAGTAGTGCTTCTACAGGTACTTAATTTCCACAGCAGAATCAAACGTTAATAATAATGTGTGTTCAGAGAAACAGCCTCTTTTTGGGCGCCTTGTTAGCTCGAGATGCGCTGACAGGTTTTCTGGTTTCCTTCTGTCTACATTGTGCCAAGCTTTTTTTCTTTCCAAAAAACGAAAAGAAGATGCAACTGAAATATCAATAATTGAAGAAGAATTAGAAAAAGAGGGTACCCTTGAGAGCGACAGTTCCATTTGATTGTATCATTGTTTACCGCCTCTCCAGACAGTCTCCACATGTCAATGCCTGCATCAAAGCGACTGCGTCTGGAACGTCCCCTCAGAATAACAAACACAACCCCTTTCAGACCAAACAATGGCTTTTCTTTACTGCTCGATGCATGGACTGAAATTGGGACCCTCACTGTTTTTCCCTATTCTCCATGTCACCTTCTATCTAGCTGAAGGCCAGGGATCTAGGTGCATCTCAGGCTATGTGCCAATGAATCCATGTTGAGTGAGGGCTATGTGTGTGTGTGTGTGTGTGTGTGTGTGTGTGTGTGCCAGATTGGAACTGCATGTATCATGGGGAAGTGGATGCAGAGAAGCCTTTTATTTTTTTACTATCTTGCTGTTTTGATGAGATATAGGCGAGAGTGACGGGGGTCTGGCCTCTGTGTTTTCGAGATAAGTCCTGAATGTTCGGTTGCTGATAGAGGCTTCTCTGATGAGCCTATTCATGTCCGCAAAGGATGCTCCACTCCACCCCTCTCCAGCAGCGGGCAGATTGCTACCCGATACTTATGCAGTCGTGTCGGGAGCGGTAAATGCTGCGCTTTTTTGATGTGCAATATCCCATTATTTCTGGGCGCCTGATAGGAACTTAATTAGAAACATAATGGATCTGCCGCACATCAGACAAGGCTAATTAAGGCCGGCTGGAACGCAGGGGATAATTGGGTTTTCGCTGCAGGTCCTGTGTTTGATGAGCACCTCTTTCATAAGCCTCAGCCCTGTAGGTCCATGGAGGTGACTGGTCAGCACGCCGGAAGGTGTGTGGCGATAATGATTCCCTTCCAATGTCTGCTTTCACTGCACACAGGACACTGCAGGGTTTTTTTTAAACAGAAGTAGATCTGCAACATTTGGTGGTCTGTCGAAACATCTCCTTGGATAAAGGAGTGGAATGCAGGAATGAGGTGTTTCAATATAGGGCAGTAGGTTGAGGCTCAGAGTCTTCAGCATCTATGGACTTCCAAGCAATAGCTAATACCAGCTCAGCTAAGAGCCTCTGAATTACTCTCTTCTCTCTCTCCTTTAAAAAGAGAACAGTACTGTCATAGTGCCAGCATGGGGAAGATTCATTATTGTTGTTTCATGAAACCTACATTCTGTAAAATAAAGGATCAGAAGTGGTTCTTTGCTTGGATGCACATTTCTAAGATAAAGTTTTAAACTTTAGCTTTTTATTAATGTAAGAGAACATTGTAAATGTACAGAAAATGCAGCTGGTAATGTGAATATACATGACTACAAGAAGTGTCATTTATAAAACGTATACATTTTCAAAATTCTGAAAAAAAATAGTTTGTTCATAGCTGTCAATGCACACTTAAAGGTAAATGAATGAAAGTCATAAAGTGTTACCAAGTGTTTCAAGTTTAACACACAACTCACAACACAAGGCCTTGAACAAAAATGCAAACCATCTGAAGTGGGTCTTCCATAACAGTCACTCTATCACACTAATTTTGACACCTTTTTTGAAGAGAACCATGTCTTACAAATGTTTTAAGAAAGTCATCTCTAATGCGACCAGAGCCAGCTGATATTTTTGTTATTTTTATGCATGTTATTTTTTCTCATATTTAACAAAATGTAAGGATAACAAGGAATGCTGGCAGCTGTTTGATGGAACAAAGACATTACAGAACCCAGTAAAAAGGCCAGAATGATGTTCATCCCCTTGAGATTCATGTAAGCAGCGAATGACAGAAAGCAAATAGCAAATCAAACATAGAAAGCAGAGCAGGAGCTTGGAGTCTGTGTCCAGGAAAATGTATTACTTTCCCCACTAACAGTGATCAATGTTTGTCAATGGACATGCCGAGAGGCAGTCTTGCCTAAACAGACCTCACTGGCCTGATCAGAGTACGGTGAGAATCGACCAGTGCTTTGATCAATACTGGCTAGATAGGGGCTGAGAAATTGTATTTGGGAAGAACCATGAGGAGTGTGTGTATGTGTGCGGTGGAGTGTGTGTGTGTGTGTGTGTGTGCTTGTGTGTGTGTGTGTGTGTGTGTGTGTGTGCGTGAAAGTCTTGAGTGGAACTGGCAGTACGAGCTTGGGGAACAAGAACACCCGAGCTGTTTTGAGAGCAGAGATAATAACAGGCCGAGTGTAAGAAATTGCATGTGCTCAGGTGACGGACCAGCCTAATTAACTCTAATGAGTATGGCTTTATGGGACAGCAAAAGGCAATTATTGAGCAACCGTACCCAGGGGTGGAGTGTTTGTGACCTTCTATTTGGTCAATCTTCCTGTCACTCATAAAGCAATATCACACGCTCCTATGATATTAGAAAGCAGGGAGGTTACAACATCGTCTAATTTTGGGTCCACTAGGGGTCATCGCTACAAAAATCAATGAAATAGAAGCACTCCAGGACTGAAAAATTGGAGACTTGTTTGAGCTGTCTGGGCTCTTACAAGTCAAATATCACTAATAACTCATGAAAAGAGTGTAGATATTCTTTTAAAAGATTCAAAATGTTGATTTATTGTCATGAAAAGGATATATTAGATTAAAAATGAAAATAAAATTACGGCTAAGCATAAAATGTTGGTTATTCTTGCCACGTTTTATTTCTTGAGACCGAAATGAAAAAAAAAAGTCTGAAGGCGCTGAGTGAAACCTGTTCATGCAGAATGTAAATAAAATATAAATGGAACTAAATAATGAATAATGCAACTAAACAATGACATTTTGGAGCATATGCAGCAGGCAGAGAGACACATTTTTTCTTATTTGGTTTAGTTGAACTTCAGACACATGAGGTAAATAATTCACAAACACTGGTAAAAGAGCACGCTTACTAAGCATTGCATTATTTCCCAGTGTCTTTCAAGATTAGTTTATACCATGTTTTCCACAAATGTAAACTGACACCAATAACTGTATAATTGCCCAGTACAACAGTTAGAGCTTAAAATGTTTGTCATGACTCGACTGCTTATGTTGGGTTCATTTCCTAAATGTGTGTTGAGCTCAATTTGGGGTTTAAATTTCACATTGGAGTTCTCACAGCCTGCCTCCCACTTTCAGCAGGAAACTCAGTGGGACATTTCAGGCCTGACTGAAGATCTAGCAACAATGTAATACAATTAGAAATAAAAGCATGGACAGACATTAAGTACATCCAAATTAAATAAAAATGTTTAAAATATGCACTGATTTATTCTGAGTGAAGCTGCTCCTTGTGTAGTCATGCTTGTTATAAAAGAGCTAGAAAAATCCATCCTGAAAAATTGAAGTACTGTAGCCTGTTCTGTTTGTTCACTGGAAGGCTAATGCCACTTTGCTGGTGCTATAAGTCCAGGCAATATAAGGCTGAAACATGAGGATAGGGTCTGGCATGCCGCCTAATATACAATAACTAGCAAATAGTGAGTAAATCCTGATTACAGAACTACAGTTCTGTTTTATAATTATAGATTGCACTAATGGTCTGGTAAATGGCTTTTGTTCTGTTGCCAGTATATCATTTTCATTTTTACAGTGAGATTTTACACTGTGCTTTTGTCCACTGATGCCCAGTTGCTTTAGGCAAATCCTATGCATATGGTAATACAGCTAACGGCTGGACGTCTGGGGCGAGTTTACTTCAGTATGATAAAATTTTATTGGTGCAGCACACACATTAAAGCCATTCAAGATACTAAACGATAATGTATCCAGTATTTCTATGAAATATTTGCATTGAGTGTTTCTCTTGGCAATAAGCAGTAATCACAATGAAATCTAGGTCAGCATAAAGTATTTCTTTTTTTGTATTGAATCATGCTTTGCATTGAATTTCCAATAATTATTTTTGCACACATTCCTCCAAGACCTTACTATATTTCTTTGGATCAGGAATGCTCAAGCTGGTCCTGGTGATCGAGCACCTTGGAGAGTTTAGTTTCAACATAGCTGGCTCTAACAGTGACATGCACCTGAAGGACTTAATTAACAGCATAAGCTGTTTTAGATGAGGGCTGGAACAAAACTCCGCTGCTTTAGGACTATACTTGGACACTCCACCCTTACAGCACAGGTTCAGAACCCTGGTCTTGGAGCACCAGTGAAAAGAAAGCTTGTCCCTGTTATTGCTTACATCGCCATGGCAAGCACCACAGTCCAGCCTGAGCAGTATTTGTATCATATATCACAAATGGAGCCTTGATCAAGAAGTTTGTTGTGAAGTCAGTGATTTCATGGATCATACACTCATTTCATAGGCTTGCCCAGATAAGCCTCAGCTCAGGGCTCTGCACTCTTCTGGAGGCTTCAAAGGAGGAATTCCATGAGCCAAAGAAATGACAGGCCTAAGTCTGCTCATACTTAGTTGAACCGACAGCAATGAGATGCTGGAATGTTTATACTGGGTGAGGCAAAAATGTACTTTACAATTTTAGAAAAAAACTAATACAGAATATGTACATTGTCTGTAGGTTCTTTAAAATTGTTCCTTAAACTTACATCCCAGTTACAAAATAGGTTCTAAAGATCCATGCATTGAGACGTCCTTTGGGGGACTTAAAGTGGCACCTTTAATTTGAAGCATGTAGATGGGAGTCACTAAAACTCTGCCAGTTCAACTGGCACCACCTGCTGCTGGAGGGAAGGGTTTAGTGGAAGAATAGACTTAGGGGAGGCAATACAGACAAGATTACATCCAGCCTTCTCAACCTTAAAAAACAGTGAAAAAGGCTCGCCCTTTGCTCCAGTGTTCAGATTTTGCCATCACAAGCTTATCTCCATGTCAGAATAATGCCAGCAGGACTCAAGAAGGAGGGCTGTGACTTACAACTACAGATTAGTCCCTGTGCGACTTAGCATGCAATTAGCCAGTGGCTGAGTCGTGTGCTAAAACTCATACAATGGAAGGATGGCTCGATGGCTTGTGTCTTGTGTTTTGTACTGGTTCCCCAGAAACACATGCAGTAGATGAGAGCATGAAAATTGGTGCAGTAGGGATGCAATGGAATCTAACTACTGTGGTACAAAGCAATAATGAACACCTTTTTTGCATTTTAAACATTGACTGAACTGTTTACTCACAAAGGGCAAGCAAAAGAGTTTCTTCTGTTGTTTTATGTGACTTTGATTTTGACTTTGACTAACCCACAAATTAGCAGTTCAGAGATCGCGGCTTCAGTCGTTCATGTATTGTTTCTTAGAATCAAACTTATAATTGTTCGCGGAAACCCCCACAAATTCGCGGAAACCGAAAATATCCTTTACGCATTTTAGTTAAAAATAATTAAGAAAAATGTATTTTGTGACAATACCGTAAATTCAACAGAATTTCCATATAAAATATAACTGTATAAATTTTTTTGTACTGTCGAGAGAACATAAAGCAACCATATATTGGCTGCAGCCCTTGTGTTTTTCATTTTGATCTTCTTAAAGCCCTAAGATTCCACCCAAACGCCCTGCACCTTCTAAATGAACCTAATGAACCTAAGTGCCAGAAAAGTTTAAGAGTGCGTGCATGCATGGTGTGAGTGTGGGCGTGGCCAATGAGCATGTGAGAGGTGAGCAGGTTAGTGCTGGTTCAAGGTTAAGTGGTTTGCTTATACCAAAGAAAGTGTGCATGAATTAACTGCAGGTTTAATGTAACAAGCTGAGTTTAAAATGAAATTAAAGTGTTTTGGGATCATATTTGGGGGCATATTTAGGTTTACACAATAAAAATGGGCATTTTTTTCTACACATCACAATGTCACGGTTTTTTAACGGTCACTGTTTAATGTTTCCATATGAAACTGTTACAGAGCCTGTTCCTTTAAGGAACCATGCATGCTGGGAAATGTAGTTTTTCAGTGGTGTGTGTGTAGTAGTGCGGGAAAGTTTCTTTTCATGGCTGCTCCGTTCATGAGTGCTTTTCGCCACTCGAATGCTCTTTTAGAAGAAAGGAAATAAATTCTCCATATGAAAGTCTATGTATCTGAATGCAGTGTTATTAAAGTCACATTTCGTGTAATGGTCAGGTGTCTTATATGAACAAAAGTAATGGGAGCACTGTACACGTCGGCTGGTTTTCGCGGGGTCAGGTGTCCCATTACTTTTGTCCATATTAAATAGCTCAAGACTCACATTACTTTGGTGAAAGCACCAAACTTTCAAAATACAAGGATTTTTAAAATGATCTGTTGTAATTATGGACTATAATTTCAGTACTAGACTAAAAAAATGAAATGTTCCCATTTATCAGTGGATTACATATTACCCTCCAGCACCTCATATTAAGCCCCACTAAAAGTGAAAAGAAAATCACAGAATTTCTGACGGAACATTTTCACTTTTACATGTCCTCTAAAACTTTACTCAGACAATAATAAATTCAGGCACAGCTTCGTCTCTTTCATAAAGCAATCATTCTCCAATGCTAACATTATCCTGGAAAAAAAGACATGATTAAAATGGGATCCTTTCTCTGTCAGTGTGCTTTGATTTGCATAAACTGTGCAGATGTCTTCGGTGAAGGGGAGTGAGTGATTTCACGAAACTGGGATACCCACTGAGATCTCTAATAAGTTACTGCTTCAATGCTAAAAAGAGCATATTAACAGATAGGGAACGCAGCAGTGAGCCTCACAAATGGACAGCAAGTCAAATGCAAGCAGCTCAAAGCTAGCGTTATTTATTTTAGATGTCTTTCACTCTCTAAATTGCCACACAAGGGGGCTAGTCTCTTGGAGTCAACTGGAAAGCCACTTGCCTGTCATCCTCCCTGAAAGTAACTTGAGATGTGGTTGCAGATGTGTGTAAACACAGCCACTGCCAGGATTCTTAGAGCCCTTTTCCAGAACTTGATCTCATTTTCTTTGATTAGCATTACATGATATTTTTAGCAAATGGTTGCTTTCTTTTAGTGCTTTCTTTGTTCAGTTCTTTGTAATGTACATTCAGTGACAGGGGCAGCTGGTGGCCTAGTGGTTAGGGAGTTGCTCCTGTGATCAGAAGGTTGTGGGTTAAAATCCCAGGACTGCTAGTGGCACGACTGAAGTACCGCTGAGCAAGATACCGTCCCCACACACTGCTCCCCGGGTGCTGCATCGCTAGCTGGCCGCTGCTTCATTTGGTGAATGGTTTAAATGCAGAGAAAGACTGTTCACACCGTGTGCTGTGGTGTGTTCATGCGTGACTATAAGGGCCACTTTACTTAAAAGACAGGCATTGGTACAGATTAACACAAACGTACATATTATGATGACTTCATTACTATTCTTTGCTAACGTAATTCAGCATGACATCGGCCATTGTCTTGTGAATAAGATTTCTCTCAATTTTGCAAGGTTAAATTTGTGGCTAATAGCAAGGTTGTTGTAATTGCCCACACTTGAGCCTCTAGGGGAAAGATTTAAATATCCTTACTAAACATACATTAATTGCTACTTTACATCTAACTCATGCCTCATGCATACACTTAGTAAAAATTATGGCTCCAGCTCGTTTCCTCTCAAGATTGCATCAATCTTTTTTTGCCTCTGCAGTCTGCAAATTCTTTTAAACTGATGTATTGCTGAGCCCTAACTAGAGAATATAACATCAAATCACACAAGTAATTACCTTCTCGCTGTATCATTCCCACCTCCCTTTTATGTTTTACTATCACAGAGGGGATACACACCATGCTTCCTTCACATCAGGGCCTCCGTTAAAGTCAGCAGACAGCTGGATATTACTCGTACAATTACTCTTGCCATCCACGAACAGAGAGAAACAGTGCATCCAGTACATTCAGCTTTCTGCACCATCTCTGATTGCTGTGTGGTTTCCTGGCCTATTGCTGGTCAGGTCAAGCATGAGGGTGAGGACACCTGAGATAGCTTCTATTACCGTTGAATGTAGCAGTCACTGACCTCCTCTATTCTAAAACAGCCCCTTGGCTCTTGAGTAGAGTCAATAGTACACACACAGCCTGTTAACATTGCCTCAGAAGGAGCAATGAGACTCTAAGAATGCTAACCAGCATCATGAAAGCTTGCTGACTTCTTTCTTTGCAATCATTTAAGATGGGTGAAAGTGTATCAGTGCATTGTAATTGAATTCATAAATGGCCAGACCTGTTGTATTTCCAAATCATAAGTGAGGAGGAATTTGACATGCTTCATCATCAAGGATCTGCCAATAAAATAACAGCAACTCAATTGGACAAAAAAATGCATGCAGCTGTTTGAACTAGTAAACTAGATACAACTGGAGTTAGTAAATCATCCTTCCAGCAGAGTAGTAGAAATTCTGAGCAGTTTCAACACGCTATTTTCAGAAGGATCTTAAGTATAGTGCTTTGTTTGAAATGGCTCATTTTAAAGCTTAATAGCATCAATTAAAAAATATCATATCTGTACTGGAATGGCAACACCAGCTGATATTTCAGTACTGGTAGCGGCACTGGAGAAGAAATAATGGTTTTGTGCCATTTTTGATAAATGAAACACTTCAGAACATTACAGATTTTCCATTCTTGCTACAGCCTTGTCAGTTAAATGGTTCCAGTAGCACAATACATAATGAGAATGGAACAAAGCTTTAGGTGTCTTTGAGGCAATCAACACTTTGACCCCATGTCTTTGTGAGCATTTATATAAAAATGATTTCTTATTGCATTCATTATAATACTCTTCCCATTTATGTCCATTAATATAGTCTGCTATGTAGAGTTTTCCAGCTACCGCAGCCGTGTGAATAAAAAAGTGTTTTTTTTTTATTCTGGTGTGGAAAATGAGGCATTTTTATCCAACCCATTAGAGAGATTCAGCAGAAGCAAAATATCTGTTGGGTTGTTTTCACACCTATAATTTGAGTTTGAGCTCCTGGAAACCCTCTTACACCCTGCTCTCACTGTTCTGCACTCATTCATGTCAATTAATAAACTTTTGTGCAGCTCTCGTGTGTAAGCATGTGTGTACGTTTGCATGTTTGTGTGCATATGTGGGTGTGGGAGTGGGTGTGTGTGTGTGCCTCAGCAGGGTCTAAATCCTCATTAGAATGTAATAGTTTGCTCTGCTGTTATTAACTAGGTGCTAAGACTGCCAAATCATGCTTCTCTTTGGAGTCATTTTCTGCCATAATCAACCACCCATAAAGTTTATAGGAGATACTTTTCCCCTTGTCTTTTATTCCAACTCATAAATCCGGCAAAAAAGAGCATATATTTGGCCAACTGTGACATATGTTACTCTTTTCCTCATTATCATTCTTTATGGAGCATTGCCGTGACTCCTTTATGACCTCTCTCTTTCTCTTTTACCAATGGGAATAAAAGGGAAAGTTTGAAATCCGTTCCCTTCCAGGGATCCTCATATCATCATGAAACAGTTGAACAGTGAAAGTAGCCATAAACATCCTGCGAATCCTGCTTTTTGATGTTTCCTTGTAAGGAGGCAGCTAAATTAATTTCCTTTTTTTTTTTCCCTCCAAAAGTGCGTCAAAGATAAATGACCGCTGAGATGTAATGCCACACTCGGAGGAATA
The DNA here is from genome assembly GCA_037974405.1 of Brachyalestes nurse. Classification (NCBI taxonomy): domain Eukaryota; kingdom Metazoa; phylum Chordata; class Actinopteri; order Characiformes; family Alestidae; genus Brachyalestes; species Brachyalestes nurse. Next base: position 10,347,640 of record JBBPCY010000028.1, on the reverse strand, counting down.
GAACAGGCTTTGCAATGTCTATTTTTTCATTAGGCTATTTAGCAAACAGAGAGCAGGGGGAGCATACTGAGTGCGGAAAATGAATATCTCTTGCTTTGGGATGCATTTGCCTGCCGGGAGGTTTTTCATTATGTACTAAACTAGGTAAAGAAAGGAGGTTGACATTGCTAGCAGTCATTATAGGGCGGAATTTAAGTAGTACATCAAAGTGGCTTTGTACGGGAGACTTTGTGTGCGGGTAACGTGCAAAAAATGCCACCCCGTGAGACTAGACGCCCACAAATTAAAGCTGGGAAGGTATTAGGACATTTGTCAGCGGTGGATGCCGAGGGAACGCCTTGGCAAAACAAACAGCCGCGTCTCACTGGAGAGAAAACACATTGCGTCTTCCAGAAAACTGCCCCATTTGCAAATGCAGTATTGACCAAACGACCCGAGAGCTTTGCATTGTTTACAGAGCAGTCTTCCTAATGTAGTGGCTTTTTTTGCAGAAGAAGGAAAGACGGAGCGGGGAAAATAAAGAAAACTACTTGTTAAGTGCTGCCCAGGCCAGCCTGGCCTGCTTGGCTTCAGCAGTGCTGTAGGTTTGGCAGTTATCGATTGGAGGACATTAAGTGGTATCTGCTGCAAGATTACAAGCACACTCTTTGGTCGGGAGGCATTGGCATTTGGATAAAAGAACTCTACTCTCTCCATCCAATTCCGTTTATCTGGCTAATTTTATTGACGGGGGTCCTGAGAGCGCTTCTGTCGAGCTTTTACTGGCATTGTGCTCTCAGCTTCACTTTTATTTTTACTCTGAACAGCCCTAGAATAGAGACTCCAACTAGTACTGCAAACCCAAGAGACCAAAACACAGCACAAGGCCACATACGGTTGCTAGTCTGCATGCATCACACAAATGTTCAGACACATAAGGTACAATGTGCGTTATGGTTTTACTGATGAAATGCATGAATAAAAGAAGCAGTATGATAGAACTAGGAAAAGGAAACATTTTCACAAATGTGACTTTAATGTCTTTTGTTACTGTAGTCCTACACTATATGATTTTCAACAGACTATCCACGTTATGCAAGAATTCAAAACGTTATAATGGTAAGCAAGTGTGCAGAGTTATTGCTAGCATTAGCTGACTGCCAGAGGGGAACCCCTAGGTCCTTCCTACCCTTCAGAGAATGCCTAATGATTTATATCATTTAACATTCTAGTAGGTTCCTAATTCATTATTAAGTTTTGGTCGGAAGCACAATGTTTAAAAGTCTCGAAACATCAACTGAAAATTGTCTATTCAAGATTCATGGTATCTAAATACCCTAGCAAATACTCCTACTCAATAGGATCTGTCTTCGCCGACAAACTCATTGTGTTCTATGCCCTTTTTGAGGCTAATCTCCGGGAGCTTGTTACATTATTGTGCTGACCAGCTGACTGGTGTCTTCACCTCCATCTTTAATGAGTCTCTGGATCAGTCTGTGGTGCCCATGTGCTTCAAAAGATCCATTGTTGTCCTGGTACCAAAGACCTTGTGCCTGAATGATTACTGGCCGGTTGCACAAACATCGTTTGGTTTTTGAGAGACTCATTAAAGACTTCATTGCAGCATCCATCCCCAGAACGCCATTCTCTCACATCCTGTACACCATCCTCACCCACGTGGATGAGAAAGATGGGGTCTATGTGGGATTGCTGTTCACTGACTACAGTTTAGTTTTAAATACAATAGACCCCCCACTGGTACTAAACACCTGCCTGTGTGTTTGAGTTGTTAGCTTCCACACAGGCAGACCACAGGTGGTGAGAGTTGGTGGTTGTGTCTCCAGCACCATCATCCTCAATACAGGAGCTCTGCAAGGCTGTGTCCTCAGCCATCTGCTCTACACCCATGACTGCATGGCTTCAAATCCATCATCAAATTTCCTGATGACATGGTAGCACTGGGCTTCATCTCCAACAGCGATTAGAGAGCATATATGGAGGAGTTAGAGAACCTGATATTGTGTTGTCAGGAAAGCTGCCTCCAACTGAATGTCAGCAAAACCAAGGAGCTGGAGGTGGATTTCAGTAAGAGACAGCAGCTGTCTTACACTCTCGGAACAGAGAGGCTTAGGAGGAGCTTCTGTGCTCAGGCCAAAAGACCAGGACACAACACCACAAACTGAACACTCTCACCTGATGTCTGTCATTTACGTCTATACACTAACTAGCAAACTAGTGCACTGCAGTTCACAGCATAGATATTCAATTCTGATATATTTTACACGCTGTACAGATCTTCCTTCTGTTTGTAATGTTTGTAATATTTGTTGAGTTGGAATATTGTTTTTTCTGAATGTTTTATTAGCTTAGTTTAGCCCATGGAAATCATTCATTCAAAATCATTCTGTTCGCCCCCCTCAGTTGTACACGTGCAACTGAAAAATTTTCATGTGCTCCGATGTTTACAAACTATTTGAAATCTAAAAATATTTACTTCATAAAGGTGGGCCCACACTGAAGGCCTAACTATGCTAAATGCTAACCTCAACTACATACAGTGCTGTGTGTTTATTTGCCATTTCAATTTAGAGCGAAACATGAGCGTGCAAAACCTCCCAATACAAAAGCAAGGTAGTTAGTCAGATGTACATATTGTGCCCAAAACGGGACTGTTTTATACAAAAAGTCATCACCTGGAATACCAAGACAGGAGCTGGAGTTGGAAGGGGTGATGAAACCAGAATCACTGTAATAGAATAAAAGCAGCTGTACATTCCACAGTAGGAGGGGGAAAAGTAAAATACACTTGGCAAATGCACACACAAAAGAGCCCAAAGCTGACCAGTACAGTTCCTAGCTTAGTTCCCGAGTTGAAGACTGCAAAAAATGGCACAGCAAAACTCTGTGAGGCGACTATATTAATTGCCACTAATCACTAGAGCAGTTTGAGAGGCTTTTTTGTCTTTTACCATGAAACTCAGTTTTCCCAAGAACATGGATATATAGGGGTGTTTTTTTTTTAATAAATCCTAAAAACAGTGCAGTCATGATCAGCCCCATTAGTTTCATTCATTAGCCTGATTCATTTCGCGAATTGGATTTCTTAGGCCACTGAGCAGCGTCCATATATAGACAGCAGAAAATGTTCTAGTAAACTATGTAAAAATGGAATAAAGTAAATCAGTGAAAGAAAAAGAACTGTCAAGATGTTGAAGTGCTGCAAATGATGTCTCCTGTTTAAGCGTTTGATATTATTAGACGCATGTGCTTTCCATAACGTTTCATCTGCCCTTTAATTAAGCTTTATTTAAAGTCATACACAACCAACCTCTAACTATGGAAACACATAATCTTATCATGTAATTATTCTGAAGTTATTGGCTGATGTAGCATTGTTTCACGCTTAAAAAGACAATCTAGTGAGCCATTAATAAAATGCACACAAAAGTCAGAGAGTAATTTAGTTTATCTGATTTTTTTATGAGACTTTATTTGGAGTTGCCCCTGCAGAAGTTTTTTTTACATGAATTTCACATTAAACTAAATATCTATTAAATGCAAATGCACATTAAATGTAACCTATTCTATTCATTCTAGACCTAAACCAAAAACTAACCATTATTCTAACCTTAGTTTTAATCCGAGGCCACAGTCTGATATTTATGTATGTAACACCAAGGAAGGGCAGGGCACATATAATATAAATACAAGATTTTATTACTATCCATGAAGGAAAAAACAAAAAGAACCATAACAGCCATGAAACAAAACATCTAGAACAAGAGAGAATACTAGATAACCCAGTGATAAACTAAGATACAACTATAAACCTAAGGGTTTAAATACTCACAAAACATACAAGAAACACCATTGGAAATTCTGGGATGATTAGAAACTGGGTCAAAAGCAAATTTGAGATAAGGTGATAAAGAAAGCAAGATGAACAAAGACAGAGCTAAGGTATTAAACAGTGACAGTTATGCCTTTTTTTGGACATTGTGCCTTTCAGAAACCTGAAAGAAATACATGCAGTAAATGGACTCCATACTAAAGAACAGTTGTAGACTCATTCATATTGAGATGTTGGTGTTCACATTTCATTTATTCATTTATTTTTTGTAACTGTTTAATCCTCACGGACAGCCTGGAGCCTATCCCGGGGTCTACGGGCGTGAGGCAGGGACTCAACCTGGGCGTGGCACCAGGCCACCACACTGACACACACGCATGTCTTTGGACTGTGGGAGAAACCAGAAGAAACCCACACCACCACAAGGAGAACAGGCAAGATTCTGCATACACAAGGCCAGGACCCAGATTTAAACCCCCAGGCCTGTAGGTGTGAGGCAACAGTGCTACCCACAGCATCACCGTGGGGCTGCTATTCACATTTAATATCTTAAATACATTATAAACCCTCTTTAAAAAGATGGTGACACAAAAAGAAATCTGTGATGCCAAAGATGCCAAAGGGTGAAGAACATTTCAAAAACCTTTCAATGGTTTAACGTATGTTAACCATAAACCTTTAACCTGTAAAGATTTTAGACCAGTTTTGGAGGTTCTCATTTACAAACATGGTTCTTCAAAGATCCATCCATTGTAAGATTATTTCAAGGAACCAAAAATGCTTCTTCATTGGAGCCACACAATAAACCCTTTCTGTCAACTTTATCTCAAAGAGTGTACAACGTTGGTCTGCACTGTTCTGATATTACTTTGTGATAAGAGAAAGAAGATATAGGCAGCATACAAACAGTGAGACCAAAGCAGAAAATGGTTTGATCATTGTACAGAACACTTTGTCAATCAGTTTCAGCCTGCCTTCAGCCTTGTGAGAACGACTTGGATTCTGTTGTCGCTTCTCCTTTGAAATTGAATTCAGGACGCCCTGGCACTCATATTGATTTTGTTCTCTGATATTATGGAGGATAGTTCATCTCCAGGCTCCAGAGAGAGGAGAGATGACACTCGTTACGCATGGACTGCCATTCACATTCCTGTTCTTGTACAAAGTGATGCTGTACAACTCACTGTGAATAACTCTAAATATAGATGGACATATAAATGTGCTCAAGCTGATATGTACTAGCAAACGCTCGAGCCGTCACAGCTACTGCACTTTATAATTTGTGTAAGTTGTGTTTTTGGCTCATGCTTCGATACTTGGCCAACTTTTCTCTTTTTTTCCGGGGTCTTAATCATAGGCTGTACTAGAAGCCTCTTGTGGGAAAAGTTTCTCAAATTTTATATTCTCCCAATTTAACTATAAATTCATGAATTCATTTAGATTTAAAAAAAAAATTGTATATTAAGAGTGTCCTGCACTGATCCAGTGGACATTGTGGAATGGTTTTTCCCTGGAACCTCACATCTCATGAAACATTTTGCTTTTACCGGTGGCATAAGATAAGAATTTGCATTGTTATGGCAAAAAGTGGATAGTACAAAGGTAGGAAAGAAAAATAAAATAAAAGCTATACAACACAACAGTATTGTATAAAAATTCCGATAATTAAAAAAAAAAAATATATATATATATATATATATATATAATTGTGTGCAAATAAATAAATAAATAAATAGTCCGGGCTTTGCCTGAGGAGCAGTGTGTGGGAACAGAATCTTACTCAAGGATACCTTAGTGGTGCCACTGGCAGTCCTGGGATTCAAACCAACAACTCTTCTGATCGCAGGGGCAATTCCCTAACCTCCAGATCACCAGCTGCCCCCTGGAATTTAATCATCAGGGAGGTGGGCCAAATTGGGTCATCCTCAGAAAGTTTATGTTTTTGGTAATAGTTGCATTTGTTTAGTATTTTAATTAGCATACAGGCTGAGTAATCATTCCTCATTTAGCAGCATTTGTTTTATTTAATAAGCCAACTAACTAGCTTTTGCTCTGTGGAGCATGTTCTAAAAGTAATGTAATGCAAAAACTTGCATTTCCAGGAAAAACCCCTTTTGTTCGAACATCCTTTATCCTTTATTCATTATCAACACTGATGGGTCTCCTCACTCTGTTCATCAGCCAGAACAGATTTTGTGAGGAAGCAAACTGAATTTGCATTAAGAAAAAGGTACCCATTGCTGTATCTTATCTGAAGCTTGTTAAACAAATACATTAGAGTGTTCTTTTTTTACAACCACCTATCGTTTATCTTTAAGAGCAAACATTCACCCTCATCTCCAACATTATTGGTTGGAGATAATAATTAGACTTTATTGGACTTATGTAATTCCAATATAATTAAATCCATCTTTGATAGTATTCATTCAACCAATATTTTATTTACACTATATGGACAAAAGTATTGGGATGCCTGACCATTACACCAACAGGGACTTTAATAACATTGCATTCAAATACATTGACTTTAATATGGAGTTGGTTCCCCCTCTGCAGCTATAATAGCTTCCACGCTTCTTGGAAGGCTTTCCACAAGTTTTGGAGTTTCTGTGGGAATTTGCGCCTATTCATTCTGTAGAGCATTTATGATTTCTGGTACTGATGTTGGACAAGAAGGCTCAAAATCTCTGTTCCAGTTCATCTCAAAGGTGTTGGATGGGGTTGAGGTCAGGGCTCTGTGTGGGCCAGTCAAGTTCTTTCACAACCAACTCATCCAACCATGTCTTTATAGACCTTGCTTTGTGCACTGAGGCATAGTCATGCTGAAATAGAAAAAGGTTCTGCCACTGTGTCCACAAAGTTGGAAACATGTCCAAAATGTCTTGGTCTACTGAAGCATTAAGATTGTCCTTCACTGGCAGTAAGGGGCCTAGCCCAAACCCTGAAAACAGGTGTGTCCCAACACTTTTGTCCATATAGTGTACTTATATATAAATAGATACATACCTTTTTCTAATGCCCCTTATGAATTAATCTTTTTGTCACTGTGCCTTTAAGAATGGGGAATGTAAATGACATGTGAATATATGTAAATGAGGTGGCATCAAAACAAGCCGATTCCGCCTCTTAATTTATATTAATATGGCCTGTAAACTGGGGAGTGAGTGATATGTTTTGGAAAAAAATACATACCACACCAGCTTCTTTTATTAAAAGACATTTTAACAGTGTGAACTCAAGGTAACGACCATTTTGAAAGGCTAAAAAGGAAAAAAAAGTCTATTTCTTAGATATTACTGACCTTTTTCAGAACCTTCTTTCTGTGTTTGCACACAGTGAAAGCAGGCTGCTTTTGGTGCAAATGTGCATATTTCTGTCTAGGTGGACATGTTCTCCCTGAGTGCTTCTGTTTCAGGGGCCTGTCTTCCAGAATGAGTTTCCAGCCTATCAACTCACCTCTGCCCGCACGCTCAGTGCAGAAATAGCAGAGGCTGTCTCATCATTAGAGGGTTCAGCTTCAGTTTTCTCCGCTTTACCTCCTCGTCATCTGCAGCCCAGTCATCTGCTGGCAGATAGAAACAGCACAGAGGATTTGGAAAACAGTATTTTTCAAACCTGTTCTAAACTTGATTGTTTTAACTAAGCATACACATATTGTGCCATTAATGCCGCAGCAAAAAACAACTTTAATTGACAGTAATGTAACAATGTAACATTTGGCCCTATTTATTGGTATATTAATCATGAGATTGGCTTCAGGTGTTTTCAAAAGGTGTAAAAAAGTAAAAACCGAAGGAAAAATCATTTATTTATATCTCTCTCTCTTTCTCTCTCTCTCTCTCTCTCTATATATATATATATATAGAGAGAGAGAGAGAGAGAGAGGTTTAATTACAATTACAATTCATTCCCTCATCGTTGACCTCTGTTGTGAGTGTGTTGTGTTGTATGTTGCACCCACAGTGCAGTAGGATGAGATTTCGCCTCACTGTGTATTAAATGTATATAGCTGTGATGACAATAATGCTCTGGACATGAGTAGTTCCTCATCATCTGTAGATCTCCAAAGCACACTTTTGGCCATTTTGTCTCAACCTTTTTGAAAGATCAATCCAGTTACAGTCAAAGTTACAGTAGTGTCTGGAAAATTGATGCATTACATAAATTTCCCTATTACTCCAAATGTAGTCTGTAAACCAAGGTGTCCAAAATTTTCTTCTTTATGTGTCTTTCCAATATACCTGCATTATGTCCCATAATCTGTTTTTTCTACCATGTTTTTTCTGTTATTTAGAATAGTTTAATGACTGACTTTGGTTAATTTTCATAATTTGTATAATGGACATTTGAAAGTACTGTGCAAATACATTTTCTGCTACTATTTATTCTGGCATTGTGCATCATAAATAAAACCATGAGAAAAGAACGTCTTGTGACTAACTGATGCATAAAATAGTTGAAGATGTATTTTAATTGCTTTTTGAATGTAGGTGTATTTGAGACATAAAAATTTAACTCACCTTTTTATTCCAAACCATGCAATATCTTAGACTACCTATCCCAATCTGCACATGTCCTAATCTGCACATTTCTGTAATAAACATTATGTTCCGTATTGTAATGAGAGGACTGCTTTGTGCTAATTTGATGTGGTTTTTCTTACATTTGGTTTGAGATGCAGCTGCAGAAAGGTTCAATCAGGCAACAGAGAACACCTACCGATGTGGGCTGACATGATCATGTGTGATTAATGGAATATTGGTAGAGAGAGAGAGAGAGAGAATTAGTGAGAGAGAGAGAGAGAGAGAGAGAGAGAGAGAGAAATAGTGAGAGAGAGGGGGCACAGTATGTACTTCAGCAACTGAGACTTGACTAAGAGTGCCTACCAGATAACAGAGCTCCAGTCCAAAACTGGAGACATGACAACCTTACTTCAACGTGAAACTATCCTTGGTGGCCGGACACAAAGTGGAAAATCGTGTAAATCTGACTTTCATGTACATTTCTGGGCAGTGATGGGTGGTTGCGCCGCTACATGTTCATGCATGACCTTCTACTCTGCAAACCATGCGTGCGTATGGCAGTGGAACTAGCAGAGCGACCGAGAGTGAGACACACACACACATACTATTTTACACCAGCACTTATCTGTTATTGATAGTAGATGTTACATCCTTTATCATACTTACGTACAGTACAGCACAAACACTCAAGTAACACTCAAATATTTTAACTAGGCCTATAACTTCACTGGCCCCTTTATTTTACATAGTTATGTGAAATTTGATGAGCACATCAACCCTCATTAGAACTGGGATATTATCATTTTATAGCTACCAGACAAGAAGTTTACACAAATCTGTTATAAGACTTATTTACATTTCATTTGACCCTTTGGAGAGGTACCATTAAGCAGTTGGGGACCTAGGCAGCTACCTGTTGGAGACCTCTGGCCTACTCAGTTTAGTTTTTCTGAGTAGGCCTGATTAACTGAACTTACCAAGGGAAATGTAACCCTAGTCCTTACCTTACCACAACCACACACACAAAAAATAATCACCAATCAATCATTTATTTTATAGACGGTTCACCCAAATAAAATGGCATG
>JBBPCY010000028.1:10321951-10335354 GCA_037974405.1 Brachyalestes nurse | reverse complement strand
GTGAGTTCAATATCAGTCTAGTTCATCATGTAACTATGTAATTAATTACAGAATTGTTCAATTATATTCAAATAGTATAGCAAAACAATGATGAAATGTCTAAACTTACATTGATTTAAAGCTACATATATAACCTGCCAGTATACTAAACATACTAAACACACAATTTCTTCTTCTTCTTCTTATTGTTATTATTATTATTATTATTATTATTATTATTATTATTATTATTATTGTTGTTGTTGTTGTCGTTGTTATTATTATCAATTTCAGTGTCTTTACAATAATGTAATTTACTCTTTCATGCCAAGTCAGGACACGGCCTCCACCATCAGATATACCTCAAAATTGATCCAGTCATTACAGCCACTATCTTAGATACTATAATAGATAACTATAATGAAATCCTTGAGGAATTGTCTGTGAGCAGAATCTCAGGACCTGAATAAAAAGTAATAACTTGAGAAGAAATCCATTAGGACACCCTGAGCGAAAACTTCATAATCATAACCAAGACTTTTGAAAAGTCAAAAATAAAATAGGACGACTTTTCATTTGGATGGATATTCCTTTTCCTAACAACACAGACGGAGATATAGTCTTTGCAAGTGTTAATTCATATGCATCTACCCCCTTTTTTATTTAGCTCATGTGGAAATAATGAGAGGCTGTCCTGAAAAGATATCCTTTCATTCAGCACATTCACACAGAAGACCTCAGGATAAAAAGGCAAATTCAAAAGCTGATCCGGCTACGTTAATGTGAATAAAAAAGGTTGAATTTCCATTTTCTGTAACAATTCATAGCATGTGATATGATTAGGCCTTTTCAGTGGGTGCGAAAAAAAAGTATAGCTCGCGGATAGCTAATAAAACATTGATTGATACAAGCCAATACAAGGTTATGGTGCTCATCCAAAGTGTGCCATGGAATATGAATAATGATATATGTGGATTAATTTTGCCTATTCATGGTGTGCTGAAAGCAAATCCTACTGTTCAGTTTTACAACAGTGGGTTCATAATTCAAGGCAAGGTCTAGTCTTAAAGTCACAGACTCAAGTTAGCATGCGTTTTCTTTTTGTGGACTCAAACAACGAAAATGTTTAAACATAGAGAATTAGTGCTAATCTTTAAAATAGTCATGCCACCATCTACCCATCATTACTTCTCACACACAAAATTTGAGTTCCTTTGGAATGGCCATCACAGGATCATTTTAATATTATGACGCAACTTAACATTTCTGCTTATCTCTATGAATAGCCCTGTCAGAATCTGTCCCTTGTCATAACTTTGTACAGACTGCAGGATCCCAGGTATCCCCTGGTTTGATCAGTCATGTGCACTTTTTCAAGTTGGTAAATATTACAGCACATTCTGGTATTTCCTTGTATTTCCTTTTCACTGTTCCAGATCAAATGGATAAATATTGAAGAGCTTGTGTGTGTGATGAAATTAACATAGTGTGTGATGAAATTAACATACATTATAGAATACTGACATATATGATAGAAAATGGATGGCATTCCCTGAAGATAGATAGCTGGGTATATGGTTATGAGATGCTGGGACACTGACTTGAAGTGTTCCGCTCCTCCCCTACTTCAGTGCAGTTGTAAGGGAGCTATGCATTTGTCCAGAACCTTTGAGGCTGCAATGCTTCTCCATCTCCACGATATTCAATTCAATTAAATTTTATTCATGCAGCGCTTTTTACAACCAAAGTTGTCACAAAGCAGCTTTACAAGGTCCGAGTCTGAGCCCCTAGTGAGCAAGCCAAAGACGACAGAGGCGAGGAAAAACTCCCTGAGCTGGAGGAAGAAAACTTGCACTCCTCACAGATGTAAATAATTCTCTGAGCATTTAAACAGAACTAACTCTCTTCTCTGTTTTCTTTGTCTGAGGGGACCTGCTCCACACTTGTCCAGCCCGACTGATCACCATGGGACCCCAGGTCGCCATCCTGGGCCTGCAATTGCTGGGGCCCTGTGCCAAAATGCCCTGGTTTTGGCACCTCACAACTCCACACGTGCTCCTCCCCTGATCAGGGGCAACTGCTACTTAAAGCTCTAGCAGAGATTGTTGCTCCTGATCCTGTTGTTTTATGGACTACAGATTCTCAGTTTCTCTTCCAACAAATTTATCTCCATGGACATTTAGTGGGTCCAACTTTGTTATGGCCAATAATCTTGTTCATAAAGGCCTCCTCTTGTTATTCTATCCCATAAAGACTCTCTTATCTTTCTCCCTGGGCTGACCTGAGGAGGATGGCTCCCTTTTTGAGTCTTGGTTTCCCCTGAGGTTTCTTCCTCCAGCTGAGGGAATTTTTCGTCGCCTCTGTTGCCTTTGGTTTACTCACTAGGGGCTCGGACCTGAACTTTGTAAAGCTGCTTTGTGACAACTTGGTTGTAAAAAGTGCTATATAAATAAAATTGAATTAAATTCAATTGAAAGGAACCCAGCCTTAGAAAGGGAACCCATGTATCTCTTGTCGACCCGGAGAGAGAAAGAGAGTCTCTAACTGGAATAATTAACAAGAAAAGGCCCTCATGAATGAGCATATCAAAAGATTGGCCATCTATGGCTAACAGAGTTGGTGCATTTAAGAGTCAATAGTGGTACATTTTGTTGGAAGAGTAGCTAAGAGTCTCTAGTCCAGAACAACAATACACATAGGTTTTGTCTTTCTCAAGAAATTCTTAGCCTTTATTCAGACAGAATGATAGCAGTGCTCCTAAAATGCCCTTTGGAGAACAGGAGATTTATTAACATTGATTGTGATTTATTCCAAGCCTCCGACATCGATTTTTTGTTAATCCATGCCATACTTTGCTTTAACCCGTACAATCAGTCTCATGATGAAGCATTTCCAGAACGCTTAATGGGTGAGATTGCTTCATCCTCCGCACCGATACTTCACACCATATTTTACAAGACAGGCTGTACTGTGGCAGTATTATCACTTGATTTACACAAGTGGATGTGTAAATTGAATGTTTTTTATGGCTCCTGTTTAACTGAATGCTGTAAATTGAAATAGCTAACAATATTTTAGCACAATTTTGTTACAACTTTATGATTTTACACTAGCAAAAAAAACATGGTAAGCATAAACCCAGCCTTGACCCAAAGGTTTGGGATAGAGATTACATACACACACACACACACACACACACACACACACACTCACGGTACAGACCTGAAGTGAAACTATTTCATTTCAATTTTGCTTTGGTAAAACACAAAGTAGTTAACGAAGCTTAGGTGTAGCACAACAAACGTTACAGCAGGAAAGGGTGCAGCCTCTAGAAAATTTAGCCCAGGTGTCTGTTGGGGACTCTGCATTACCATAATCCAATTTTGTATTAGAGAGTTAGACTGAGGCCGAATAATGCCACTCATTTATAAAAGTGGTAAAATCGTCGAACCGTATTGCTTCTCACCAACACAACTCTCCACAGAAATCTATTATGATGGAGAGGAAGTAAAATGCCTTCCAAGTTCTAATAAATAGAAGGTAAAGTGAGCTGAGATGGAGAAGGAAATCTTGTATTAAACAGTCCCTGACAAATTCATTAGAAGAGGGAAATGAATGAGATAAGGATGAATAATCATGTTTATAATAATAATTTATAATTGAACTCACTTGAGAGGTACTCATTTTGCCAGCAACACTTCTTAAAAGACAGTCGTCAAATGAACTGGCAGTTTTAAACACTTGGCAGACCAAGTTCAAACTTGGGTTCTTCGTGTGCAAATAGCTGCTTTGTGCAAATTTGAGGAGCTCGGAAAATCTGCCTCCAAGTTAATCCTTGTTCTTCTGTCTCTCATTCATTTGCCAACTTTCTTCCCACTTGCTAAATTAGCATGGCCCAAAGAGGCATAAAGGAACAGTGGTTGCAAAACAAGAAACAACACAAGTACATTACATAGACATTAAGCGAAAACCGCAGTCAGTGCTGGACTGGCCATGGGCCGGTCGGGTATATTTGGGCCGGCGCGGAATCTCGTCAGTGTTTTAATGTACTTGTCATGCTTGTTGGTCTTAAACCTTTTTTTTTTTTTTTTTGCAATTCCCTCATTTGATTGTCAAATTTTTTTTTTGAAAATGTTTTGATAAAGGGCTTAAACAACCAAGGAGCTTATGAGTCAAATTAACCATCACCATCATTGGGAAGCGGTAATGAAAATCAACCAATCATGTTTTGAGTGACAATGGGAGGGCAATCGCTCAGTCTTGCTGTGGGTATACGAGCGGTAGCCTGATCAGTGTGTTTCAGTCAGATGTTAAACAATTGCAGCTGTAAGCCAGGACTCTCAAAGAGTCACTGTAAGTGAAATACCCAGTTTGATTTGACTCCAAATAGAATCACCTGTCCCTTGTTTATTGAAGCCACCTCTACTATGAGGCTGGCATTTCTTATACCTTCTCCTTTTTTGGTGTGGTTTTTGTTTGATTGTTTATGGTTCTTTTCTATTTCTGGTTTGTGTAATACCTGGTTCACTGTTCAGGACCATGTGGCCTGTCCCTACTGCTTGTGGGTTTCTCCCCTGTCTGTGCCTTGGACCTGTTTATGGTGTGCAGGCCTCTCTCATCAGGAGAGTTTGGACCGCTCCCACTGCAAGCTTCATGATGGAGCCTTGCTTGGAAGCTTGTGTGACTGCTGGGTCTCCTTGTTAAGTGTGAGGTGGGCCTCTCCTTTGAGATCTGATGGCTCTGTTCCCTTGTGAGATTGTTTGTCCAGGTCCCACTTGTCAGGTGTGTGTGGCCAGCTAGCCTGTGGTCTGTGGACATCATATGTATCAGACCTGTGTTCGTCCCATCCTTGTAAGTGTTTTCTGTAAGGACCTTTGTCTGTCAGATTCCTGTATTTGTTGATCTGATGGTCTTCATCCATCTAACCCTAGTATGTGTTTACTGTGAGGGCCTTTTCCCATCAGCCCTGTGTGTTTCTGTAAGTGCTGCTACCCATCTGTTCCCTCTCTAGTTACTCCTACTACACAAGCCAGGGCTCCGTCTCTGTTTGTGGCTTGTTTTCACAATAAAACCAGGACCCCAATCTCCTGCATATGTGACTCATTTACCTCACCCACAACCCATGTGACACAATATAAGCTTTGATTGCAGTGAGTCCTCCTCAGTGGTATCATGGTCATCAAAATACTACTAGACAGAATGTGTGGATCGTGTTTATAATAGGCCTGATTCAGACTCAAGGTTGCCTCAAAGCCTACACCCACACATTAGATTTAGAAAGAAAAATGTCTTCTGAATCTAATATCTAACCTAACAACACCACCTTCAACCATGAAATGTCTTTTCTGTTCATTAAAGCTGTCGAAGATAACCTTGTTTAAATAAAGAAGTACTGGACTCAGGCCAACACAATCAGGTTGGAGGCTCTAACTTCAGGAATTTCCTGACATGCAAATGCTGAACTCACTGAGCCCAACTTGCTATAATTGGAGACAGACTAATGAAATAAATCAGTCCAGCTGTTTAGAGGATGCCTGCATGTAAAATGGAAGGGTATCTTAAACTTGTTCAGTAAAAATGTTGTTGTTAAAGTCTTGATAAGAGACCCTACTAAATAAACAAGTGATCTATTGCTACTACTAGATTGGAAAACCCATTTCTCTGTTACTTTGAGAAAGCCTTGTCCAGTTTTTCCTATTACATTCATAAAAGCTTCATGGAAGAAGACAAAATATCTGATAATTTACTTCAGAAAATTCAGCCCTGCTCACCCACCTCTCCCCATCTACGGCACTGCAGTAAAGCGGGTTACAACTTCCTTACAACAACAACTTCCTGGGCGTCCACATCACTGAGGCCCTCTTTTGGGCCCTAAACTCCACCTCCACAGCCAAGAGGGCTCAGCAGCACCTACACTTTCGAGCGAACAGAGATAATTAACAAGAGCACTCTGATATTGGTTTAAACATTAACTAAATAGTGGTCTCTAGCATTAATTAAAGGGCTTATATACTACATCCTTTTCATATTTTACTTTTTTCCCTGGCATGCAAAGAGTTAAAACACTTCTATGTTCTGTGTAAATGGGTGGGGCTAAACTGGCGTAGACTGAATTGGCAAATGTGTGAATACATTCATTTGTGCTAAAAATAGGCAATATGTTCAAAAGGTTTTTGCAAGGCACATAAAAATGTATAAGATGCATTCGAACCCAGTTTTTCTACTCTCATGTTTTATTTTTATTTCATTTTCAGGGCTTATTTGCATATTTACCATAGAGTGATCCTATTTCAGTCTGGCTGACCAGAGATGCATTTGACTATCAAGTGTAAAAGTATGTGGTTACAATCTGATCAGGATACATGGATGGAGTAAAAATATTTTGACGATTACTGCCATATTATTTCAGCAGAACAAACTTTCAAACATTGGATGTGAACAAGACTCTATCACACTGTGGTCAAGAATGGATTGAAATGATGTGGTTGGGGGACAGGATGTGTTACTGTGGGACTGGGGTGAAATCTAGTGGCAGCAGGTAGGTGTGGAACTAAAAAGTTAGTCTTAATGTGAAATGGGACGCACTGACTTATCTGCACTGGTTAAACAACAGTGCTTGGTGCACCGTGGTGTTTAAAGCATTGTTGAAAATGTAGGTTATGTACTGCAGCTGTTCATGGAGCTCTCTTATCCCGCCTGTCTTTCCTGTGGCTGAGGCCAGAGGAGAGTGATCCTGCTGTCACATTTCCACATCTCTTAAACAGCAGGCGCTCAGGCTAACGCTCTTGGAGGGACTGCAGGCAGGGCTGGCTCTTTGAGCCCACTCTGTCTCCAAATTGCATCCTGCCCTCTTCACCCACAAGTCCCTGCAAACAAAACAGTGCATCAAAAGGCAAGTGCAGTGAATCTGGAGGTTGCTGCTCGTTCCCGGTCCACGCTGCGGTGGGCTGCAATTATGCTGGAGAGAACTGGCTGTGGTGCCATCAGAGCTCTTGCTGAGGCCTCCTGTGTACTTTCCCTCGCCAAATCTTTCGAAATTTCTTCCTGCTTCATCTCTTTCCCACTACTCTCTATTCTACCTCCATCCTCATTTTGATGTCTCCAGGTCCCCAGTGAAGGGAGGAGTAGGATTAGCTTACCCAGACTTCTTCCTTTCGCTCTCATTCTCACACTGTGCTAATCCCTCAGGTGTTCCTCTAAGCCTGCAATGCCTGCTACTCATTAGCTACCATTCTGCTCTCACAACCAGCATTTCACGCTCCATAAGCTGCAAGTTGTCTTATATTGCTATTTACTATACTTTTGGTGCTAAATGATCCCAAAGGCCTGTTTTCTGCCACGGTGATTCCATTTTTCGCTCGATGCCTAAATGTACACACTTAAAAAACAAAGGTTCAAACCGAATCGAAGAACCACATTTGATTCCCCGAACCAGTGGTTTTCAGAGGCCTCTGTCTGGGTTTCAGAACTGCCACCCTAAGAAACCTCTTTTTATTAATGTTAAAGGAACTCCAACATTTATGTAGGCATTCAATAATTAACAGCCAAGCCCGGAGCCTTTTGTTTAAAAGGGCCCATGTCTTTTATTTTTCTTGTTTTTATAACTTATAGGAGCACCTTTGTGTACTTTTACTCAAAATTAAGTTACAATTTATGTTTGCATGACCTTTTTGTAGTCTGTCCCTATACCTTACATACCTTTTATACCATACCTATGCAAATTAGTCCTGTTTTTATTGGATATGCTGTATTGGGCTTCATTCAAAAAGCAGTCTGGGCTGAAATGTTCTCTGTACCGAACCATAATTAGGGATGTCTGACACAGAGGGAATTATACAGGCTTTTTTGCAGACTGACTGAAAAAGAAAATGTATGCATGCTGATCAGTGAAGCCCAAACCTTGTTTTTTGCATAGCATGACACTGCACTTTTAAACGGCCTAGCTAAATTTCAATTATGCGTTCTGCTTCATGGACTGTACACTGTGCAAACTGAGGCGATTACATACGTGGATCATTCAGCGAGCACTCAGTGCGGACCACACTCAGCGGCGGAACCCAAATGAAGTCCTTTTAGAACTGTTGTTATTGTTCATGTATTCTGCACTCTTGCGCTAATGGGAAATGGGATGAGTGTGCATATCTTAATTGTGAGCGCTCATAATGAATGCTGAGTGCCATTAACTCTCTTGAGTTGTTCTGCTATTATGAGAATTGAAATATGAGAACACTATTACACCAATAGACTAGACCAGCAACACTCAATCATAGTTCTGCTCAGAATATTTCAACAATATTATACTTTCCTTCACGAGGAGAGAAATGAAAATAAATGTACATTACTGCCTTATTAATCCTCGCATTTGCAAATCATTACAACCGCAATGAGCACATATCCCAAATCTGACTGAGCCCGTCCCGATATGTATGTATGTGTGTGTGTGTGTGTCCTTTAAGGGTAAGTTCATGAACATTTAATCTAAGTCAGAATTTTAATAGACTGATATGCATTCGCAATAATGATATTTTTTCCTGACAGATAGACTGCATAAGGCGGACAGCACTATTTTCACAAAATGGCCCATGGATTAACATTAGGCTGGAGTCCATATAATTATGCCAAAACAGACTGAGCCTCTTCTTTGCTTCTTTTAGCTCAGAGAAGAAACCTAATCAGATTTATCGCAGGCTAGCTCTATAATTATTTACTCCATTAGCCATTAGTGGCCCACACAAAGTGCACTGGCTCGCAAAATTAGAATCCTTATCTGAATGTTCCAGAAACTTCACTGTATCCTCCAACGGAATGTGTAAATTTAATGAGATGTGCCCAGTGCAGACGTTTTTTTTTTTTTCCCTTTAAGAGACGTTAAAGACATTCCAATATCATATATATCACTGTCCAAAGTTTTAGCTGGTTGTTATTGGTATGCCTACCGTCTGAGTGGGGAAAAAAAGAAACCACTGATAGAACAATCAAGCTTATGTAAATGAAATATTCTGTTAAGATTGTATGGGCTGAAACCGTAAATATGCATTTAACAGTTCAGTAATGGAGTTAACCACCTGGAACTATGGCGTGTAGCATAAATTTGCATCCAAACTACTCCATGTTTATGCTTCTCTTTTTCTCAGGCAAGATGTTTAACCCTTTATTTGAGGAAAAAAGTGTAAAAACAACAAATACCAATTTATTCACTGATAATGATTTCATAAAATGTGTTAGAAACTACACAGATTTCATTTTCAGTTGGTGTTAATTGTTTATCTCAGTTTCTGTTGTTCTGTGCTGTTGCCATTTGGTTTACGTAACCAAACATCTATAATGTTCAGAACTGAGTCATATCCAGATAAAAATTGCACAACAAAATAATGCCACTTTATACATAGCAGTACATAGTAAACAGTTAAATCAGTTAAATCAAACTCAGTGCCGTGAATCAACAAATCTACTAAATAAAATTAAGTGAGTGATTAACCAATTCTAGATTCAAGATTCTTTATTTGTTTACACACACAGTCATACAAGTACAATGCGTAGTACAATGCATAGTACAATGTGCCCCTGAAATACCCACGAGACTGTGCAGTACAGTACATTAAATTAAAGAAAAATGAAACTATGTACTAAAATATATAGAAAAAATATATGTAAATAATATAAATATTACAAGTGTATATACAATATCTGAAGTGTGCAAATGTTAACAGAATAGAGTATGTACTGTAAAGAGCCATGTGCTAGATATTTATTAGTAACTTGATTGGTATGAGTTGGCCTTAATCAATGATGTTTTGTATGTATGTATGTATGTATGTATGTATGTATGTATGTATGTATGGTCAGAAGAAATGTAATGTAGCGTTTTTACCTAAGCAATGCATTTTTTTATCCCTCAGGTTACTTAGATCTGAGTACACAAAGACATGTCTAGTTTTTTTTTACACAGCTGAGCCCTCTTGAGTGCATCTCCTTACTATGCCTCAAGACTTTCTGCTAAATATAGCTACTTTTATGTCAGTTTATTGTTGGTCCTTTATTGCTATTAAATGTGACCATGAAGCCCTTTTTGGATCCAAGTATATTTTGATGTGGTGCCCTTAAAATCTTCCAGTCAGTTAAAACCCTGAAGGCCTAGATTACTCTGGAATAGGGTTAGAATGTGCTATGCCTATGCACTTTGTCTGTTTTTGTTGTGGAACTTGAGCACAGATAAAGACTAGTCAGGAGTGCTTTCTGATTGTAGCCATGGGCGAGTCTTTGGAGTGCTTTAGCATGTGCCTGTTGGCAGCGTAAGTCAAGGCTATGAAATAAGAAGCATGATGTGAGTGGGTTGTCGACCCATATTGTAGACCTTACATTTGATTTCAACAGCTGGTGCCCTTGAAGGATGCAGGAGTGGAATGTATTCTTTATAACGTATAGCTGAACTACTGATGCCAGAAGTGGACTTAAAGTAATGTAATTGGACATATGCTGGTGCAAGTTGTGGACATGCCTTACAGTTCAAAAATTCAAAATCAGTGGTTTCAGTACTATAAAACTTTAGGAAACTACAAAAGATTGGTTGCAGGTAGTTGTACCCCATGGTTGTAACATGCTACGTGCTACGGTCTACTGAGCTTTGTAAACCTTGTTCTCATGTAGGATTTATTTATTTCGTTTAAAGCTTTTTATGCCTAAGATGACCTGAATATTTTAATAATTTAGGATTTCATATGTAGTATAAATTTGCATGATGCACCCGGGTTGTAAACGACATTAAACATGGATGCACGAGTACTGATATAAAAAGTACTGATTTAATATTTAATCTGCTGGGATTTGTACACGCACAGCAACATAAAGTAGTTTGTTTTTATTTAGTTTTGGGGAGGAGAAAAATATGACGAACAATTAAAGTGAGGATCAAACCTTAAAGCAGACAATTTGACAAAAACCCTTAAAACAATGACTGTAAACAAAGACTGTAAATTACCGAAATGTAAAATCCATCAAAAAAATAATAAAAAATGTCAAATATGTGTATTTGAATCCACATGGTATTGTTATATGTGAAATAAGAATGCTTTATATTAGCAAATGATTTCAAATGTTTGAGCATCAGTGCAGGTACGTACTTGACAGAATAAAACATTTTTCAGATGTATGTGTGTCTTTGTGGAGTGATGTGTGTGTGTGTACATGTGAGAAAGGTTTATGCTTCAGGAAAAGTTGGATTTTAAAGCAGCATTCACACTATTGCAGCAAAAGTGTTTTGCATGCAGCCGGTCCATTATTAATTCTAGTCACTCTATGTGGAACTGGGTGGAACAGCATGACAAAAGTTCAAATTCATTGAATGTTGACTTTACATCAACACTGCTGCCAAAGATGGTAAGCTATTTTTGGTATCTGTAAAATAGATGTAAAATGTGTAGTCTGTATTTCAGTCTAAGTTCCTTACAGAATGTAATCAAATCTTCCAGCTGTACAACACATCTGCTGTGCTAATGTGAATGTTGCTCATTAGAGAAAACTCAAGCAGATCATAAAGTGCAATCTTGGGCTTTTGGCTATAGTCTGTATGTGGGATCTATTCACATGTGTAACTACTGTATGTTCACTATATGGACAAAAGTATTGGGATGCCTGGTCATTACACCAACAGGGACTTTAATGACATTGAATTCAAATACATGGACTTTAAATGGATTTGGTCCCCCTTCTGCAGCTATGAAAGCTTCCACTCTTCTTGGAAGGTTTTCCACAAGATTTTTGAGTTTCTGTGGGATTTTTGCCTATTCATTCTGTAGAGCATTTATGAGATCAGACACTGGTGTTGGATGAGAAGGCCCAGCTCACAATCTCCGTTCCAGTTCAGCACAAAGGTGTTGGAAGGGGTTGAGCTGAACTCTTTTTTACATCCAATATGTTTACCAATGCCCTGTCTGGGGATGAGGAAATAGAAAAGATAGAAAAATCTTTAATCACAGCCGCACAGAAAGAACACCACAGAGTGCTGTCTTGTAAACTTTTACATCTAACTAGCTGAGAGGCATAGCTGCGGCAAGCAGCGAGACACAAAATCATCCTGTTTATAAAAATGATCCTGTTTACAAAGCTGCATCCATATGTTTTATTTTAAAACATACATATATGAGAAGTAGAGGGTTCAAGCTTTCTAATGGTGTTACTTATATGTTTCTAGGACAAAAACCCACAGAGCTTTGGATAATTGTTTTGGAAAACTGAAAAGGATCCATTTTTGGATCCTCGGACCCCAGAGGGTTAAAGACATTCCTGGTTGCATAAGGGAAGCAACATTAGTTAAGAAAAAAAAAAAAACTACAAAGTAGCTTTGAAAGATCACAACTTTAATGTGATTAGTTTTTAACACGTTTTGATTTTAACAACTTTGGTTCACCAACGTAGAATGTGTGTATAAGATCTGGAGCCTAGCACTTACACTGTTAATTTTCGTTTCAGACCTTTTGAGTGTTACTTTGTGAAAAATGGTAATATCTCATCTCTGCAGGTGCATCATCTTTTCTGAATAAAATATCTGAATGACTGTGGACACATTTGATTTGTATAAGCACAACACAGTTCAACTCGAGGCAAAAAGACATAGAAGTGTTACATCGAAAAGTAACTTATGTTTAATTTTGAATGCGTTTAAAGTTAGACCTTGCAACTTTGCTCCAAAAGAGCAATTAACATTCAGGGTTTGCAAACATGTTGACTCATTTCATCAGTGTGCTGACAGCTGAAAGTGAAAAGCATGCGTTCAAGAAAAGACTAATTATACAGCGAGCTTGATGTAATAAGGCCATGTCCCATCTCTGAACCCAGCTTCAAGCTGTTCCACCAAAACGGGATCCAATTTTATTCATATCTCTCATCTCATGCTTGATAAAGTTCTAACCAATCTATTACAGTCTGAAAGCGTAAGTCCCTTGACGCACAGATTTGTGTTTACTGGTGTTAGTAAGGGGGGCTCAGGTAAATGGTGGGTTCACTTTGAGGCAGCTCAGCATCTCACTAAAATCCTACTGGGACATTCACTGAACACCCAAACAAAAAATCTTTGATATGTTCATGTTGTAAGATTCTGTTTGCATGTCTATAGATGATTTGTCTCTTACATCCCTGTAAGCTTAACAAGAGTATGTCTAGTACTGCTGTTCACATGATACTAAATCATCTGCTGCCCATTCTGTCTACGTCCGCACTGTTTCTGATGGTAGGCTGGCATCAACAGTGTTTGACTGTTTCTGAACTCAAGGATGAACACCAGAAAGCTAAAATGTGCTGCTTTTTAAAGCAAAAGCAAAAAATGTTTTGTTAATGGTGGTCAGTGGTGGAAAGTATTTGTACTTCGTTACTGTACTTAAGTATTTTTTTCACGTATCTGTACTTTACTTAAGTAAAAATACTAATGC
>JBBPCY010000028.1:10311202-10321851 GCA_037974405.1 Brachyalestes nurse | reverse complement strand
AGAACAAAGACGTGCCTGTCCAATTCAAAACACTACGTTATTTTCAATTGAATTTTAATTGTGAGAACTATTGTTCATTGTTTTGGTACTTTAAGCTGACAGGTTTGAGACTTTTAAAGTTGGGTTTGCGCAAAAATTTGAGTTGACTTATTATTTTAAGTTCCCTCAAATTCTTTTTACAATATGGTTGTCTTTAGACAGTGATATATAAATGAAATTAATTGGTAATTTACTTTTATTCTATTTTATTTTGGCTTAAATTCAGTCAATTTAAGACAATCCAGAGAAATGATCAAACCTTTTGATGCAGGAAAAGAAAATGACTTAAATATTATTTGTCAAATATTCCTTAAATTAAATTGCCATTCATTTATATAGATTGAAGTATGAAATTAAAATATCTACTCCGGTCATGTCCTCAAAGTTATAAAGCAAATTATGTTAGAGTATGATGTTTTTTCTGTGCAAAAAATGTAGACAGTAAAATGAAAAACTACATTGTAAAGAACATTCACATTAGAATAAATACAAATAATATGAATACAGTAAACAGTAATTTTATGTGTGCAATGTGTTCGTTCAACCGCCTCCAGTCCTCTCTGCATGGAAACTTAGTATTACTTTTTTTTTTATCTGGTTTAGCTGAATCAATACTTCATTAGATTAAATCAGGTGTGCTGCTCATGGAATTTGCAATGTCTGGAGGCATCAACAACTGCTCGCACAGCTCCCAAAATATACTTTTTAGAAATAATACTTTTTCGAAAGAACCAAAAAATCTGCGCTTTTTACTTCTTTCTTCTTTGTTTGCATTTATTTTAATAATTTACGTTTTTGCTGCCAGAAAGACACTCCCAGCTGAGATAAATGGCTTAAATGACTTTTGCATAGTACTGTACATTTTCCAAATCTGTTATGCCACACAAATATCTTGATGTCAGGCTATAGCTTATTGCTCACAACAGCATACCTGTCAACATTGGGGTTTAAAAAATATGGGAGATTATTCAGCATGTTCCAGTTTATCAGGTTATTTTGGTTGCCAAACATGTTGGTGCTTGTCGATGTATTGATTCTTCACTGATGAGATGCAATTTTGGTTTTTGACGAGGGAATTTTGTTTGGGGAAAGTACAGGAAAACATTCAAACCTGAAGACAGTTGAAAGGAAACCAACAATGTGTGACAAATTCAGCAACAGTTGAGAGGTTTGACAGATCTGCACAGCAGTCATGAACTATGTACACATGAACAAGAACAAGAACACTGCAAAACCCTTAGAAAAATGTGTTATCAATGCTGGGATGTTTACTTACACAACAACTTACACGCCAAAGTGCAGAAACACAACACTAACAACCTCAATATCTAAACCATTGAGAGGATTATCTGTAAGCTGGGCTTCATGAGGATTCTCATTAAAACTTACTCTGAGCACTTGGTGTGCAGGCATTGGGTTTGGTATATTTGTTCAAAGATATTTTAATCATAGGGCATTTTACTGAGCAAATTCGCAAATCTCAATAACACAGAAAACAATTGATATAATATAACAAGAATTTTTATTTTAAATTTGTTAGAATTGGTTAGAGAAAACACTCTACTCTGTCTCACTTTCCCAGATCTCCTAGGAACATCTTTTGAGCATATGTGGAGCTTCACCATAGATCCACAGAATGAAGGCAATTAAGGCGGTTAAAAAAGGTTGCTGGGCAATGATTGAAGAGTACAGAAAAGTAGATGCATTTCTGTGAGAAAATACAAAACGTGATCACGTAGTTGCTATAAAACCATTGTTTGGAGACAATCAAACATCAGGGGTCTGTTTCACAAAGTGGTGTTAACAAACTCTGGGTCTAACCTTGAACTCTGAGTTGATTAACTCTGAGATGTCAACCTCCGAGTTTTTGATTTCAGAACAGGTGATAACTATTAGTATACACAACTCTGAGTTCAATTAACCCTGAGTGTCGCACATGCACGAGCACGAGCACACAAAAAGGCCATATCAATGGCATTCAGAGAAAATGATTCACCATGGCAACATAGGGAAACAAATCTCGCGCTTCCACTTTCTCACCAGTGGAGCTTGAATTATTAATGATGGCGTATGCTCAATATGAGCATGCCATATCTAAAAAAGGGAACACAGTTACTGCCGCAAAAGAACGGGAACAAGCGTGGCAGAAAACAGCTGACCGAGTGAATGCGTAAGTATTGATAAGAACGATGTTAATTGACGGGTATCTAAGAAATATTACTAGTTTTTGTGTATTCTCCCTCGCTGTGTGCATGCAACTGACTTTTTTTTTTATTTAATTTTGTTTTTACAGTTATAACCTAGCAGGCAGAAAGCGCACTTGGCAACAAATAAAGATGAAGTATAAAAATATAGTACAAACAGGTAAGCCCTGGACCATTGGGAGGTTTTGCTTGTCTATAAGACACAAAAGCCACAGATTCATCTTAAACCTGGCAGCGTGTAATATTGTTTAAATCTTTTACAAGGTTCTAAATGTGGGCTTGGGTGCATATGTTCACATTTTACCTACATATTAGCCAATAGGAAAAAGGCAGAGGCCCGAAAAACGACAGAGGCTGAAGAGATGGCTCTCAGCCAAAACACTGGCCAGCCCATGGCTGATGGCATCCCTGGAGGAAGCTCCTCCGATACAGCCATACCCCAGGACAGGAGTTCTTACATAGGAAGTAAGTAATTCATATGAATGATGTATGCGCATTTTTCCAGTGTTGGCTCAGTGATGGCCATCCATTAAATTCATCATCAAACCCATCATATTCAAACCTACCGTAATTTATTTAAAGTTATGGATGAGTATAATTTGATAGATGTCATTACTTCGTGTACATACTGTTGAAAGGCTGTGATATTTTAAAAAGCCTGCCCACTGTTGTAAAATGTGCAGGTCTTAGGAATTGCCTGTAATCCTCATTGTCTTGCAGTTACTGATGGAGTAATCGGTGTTGAGAAACCGCCAGACACCTGTGAAATGGTACATACTCTTCTTGAGATTTTTCATACTATGTCTTTCATTATTGGTGTATACAAGTAAAAGGTAATATTCACTACAGGATGAAGACACCTTGTTAGCTGTCACAGGGAGGGAAGATTTAGAGCAGTCTATGGTATGCACTTTCTAACAAATACGTCATGTAAGTGATGCACCATTTTAAAATATTTATCCTTTCTTCACAGAGCAATGGACAAAATCGCCAGGGTGAGCCGACTGCATCCACAGCCACAGCACAGCTTACCTCTGTAAGAAGCTTCATTATTTTCCTACCAGTTATTGAAAAATTGGAATAAGAATCATTCTTCTCATTACGTGAATGTCTTTAGCTACAATTTTCTTAGTTATATTATAATGGTACAATTTTAACAGTGCAATGTTGCCATGATGCAACATTTTTGTTTATTCTAATAGCTCCCTGTAACGCAGTTGTACAAAATGTACCTTGAGAAACAAATGTAAAAAATCGGATCTGGAAATGGAACACATTAAACAAAAAATGCAGAAAACCCAAATTGAAATACAAATATTGGAACATCAGTTAAAGGTGGGTAGTGGTACAAGTTGATGGATTATCAACTGTATTTCAAAACAAAATATTAAAATGCTGTTTTGCATATTCAATTACAGGAAACAAAGAGGAGTTCATAAAATGATTGTCATTTGTATTTATTGGAAACTTATTTGCTTTAAATGATTAGAACACATTGCATTTCGAACAGCTTGTCCATCTATTGCATCAACAGGAATGTCAGGGTTGTCATCAGGGTCAGGCTGTGGTGCAGTAACCCAGGTTTCTCTTCTCATCATTGCAATATTGTGCAGGACTACGCATGCAACAATCATATCACAGGCCCTTTCTGGGGTGAGAGCCCACGAAGGCCCAGGGTCATCTCTATTCTGGCCCGGGTCCTGCTGTGAGCCAAGTTATATCTTTGCTGTGTGCCAGGCTCAGGATCAGGGTATGGGGTCAGCAGATGGGTACCCCCTGTCACTAACCACTGAACGCCCCTACAATAATGAGTAGACAGTTTACATGTTAAGGTGTGAGGGAACAAGATATTGCTTAAAGATTTTAATATAGCTGCACTGTATACAATCACCATGAGAAATTCTAGCACTCAGTGTGCATTCATGGAACATTCTGGCATCATGCACAGACCAAGGCCACTTTGCCTCCACATTGCTGATGATACAGGCTGCATCACATATATATACATATCTTCACAATGCAGAACAGTGATTAGTTACTGTAGATGTACTGTAAAGTAGGCCAATAATTTAATGCAGTAGACTACTAAAAGCTAGAAACTCACCTACCTGCACATTAATACTGTGGAATGACTTTCTATTCACATAGTCTGCTGAAGGAGCCTTAATGGGAATATGTGTGTCATCTATGCAACCAATCACACCTGGAAATCCTTACAAAGAGGGCATAAGCCTAGTTAATTTGTACTACAGTCAGTTTCTAGGATTGTATGGTGTAACAATGCAAAAAGCGTAACTGTATTTAATGTAGTCTTAACCTACAATTGTTTATTGCTTCAAATCTTAAAGCATATTACTAAATATATTAGGCTATTACTTCATACGTGCAATTCTGTGGAATTCTTCCTTGATTATTCTTCTACATCTGTGACCAGGAATGCCACAAACCTGTAGAGAAAACGTTTAAGAGCAAGAGTAACCTGTCTGATACACCGACAGACAAATGCCTTAGAAACGTGTTGAGCGTCACCAATATTGTGCAGAAGCGAAGTGCTGTACAAAGAATTTGCTCGAAAGGATGTCCACAGTGTGTTTGACGAGCAAAATGAGGGCTAAGAATATTGTTGAGATAAATGATTGTCTGTGATGAAAAACGGAAATGTAAACAGAAACTCACCTGTAAATGATAAAATATCTAAACGGGTTCTGATCACCCTCTCCCAACGGAGAGGCTTTGATGTCTTTCGAGAAAAGGACACGGCATTTAAAGAGGAGAAACTCAGAGTTACAGGGACTAAACCTGCCAGGGAGCAGGTTAGTTTCACAGGGTATGTTACCGCAGTAACTGACTCAGAGTTGGGCTCAACTGGTAAACTACCCCCCCCCCCACCTTACTACTACCACTGAACCACCAAGGGGGCAGCAAGTTGCCATCTCTTGCCAAGCAATTTATGGGGACAGCTGAATGTATACCCACTTTCATGGGCTGATTACTTTTAATTAAACCACAACAAACAGTGACACAGTGTCACTCTTTATAAGTGACCTGAGCTTTAGTGTCTTGGAGTTTGTTGATGAGTCTGCAGTGCGCTTTGCTCCGAATTCTTTCTCCACAACTGTGTTTCTCTGTTTTTTCCCCTTCCAGCTGCCTTAGCTGTGGCGTCACAGACTCTCTCTCCAACACACATTTTAAAGGTGACATGACCCTTTGCTCTCTCTCCCAGTACATTACAGGGCTGACTCGACCACAGAAATCGGAATATACGTGCAATACACCGGATGTTAACAGATGTTTTGATATTAGAATTTTTCAAAAAATTAATACAGGCTTCAACAAGAAGAGGTGCCAAAAATGGTTGAAATAATAATAATAATAGTGATTAAACTTGAAAAGAGAAATATTTTGATGGCTTCTGCAATCGTACTCTTAAGAACAACAGTATAATTTCTCTAAAAAAGTGGAGCTTATTTTGAAATGACAAAAAAGGGTGTCATAATTTAAATTTGCCAGAGTTTTTGTATAAAATAGGTAAAGCCTGGTTTTAGGAAAACCAGCTCAGACCTACAGGACTATGTTTTTTTTTTTATTCAGTCTCTGTGGATATGCATTCTGAACTTTATTTTAAAGACACAATAGTAAATATTCAGAGACTGTCTCGGTTAAATGCCTGTTTGAGGTGTCTGGAGCACCTCTTTCTTAAAACTGAAAGATGCAGTTCTTTTTAGAGGCAACAACAAATAAGCAATTTTCTTCCTTTACAGGCTGACAGCACAATGTGGCCTGTGTCAGCAAATTCTGTTGTGGCTACAGTTTAGAAAACACGATATTATAATTTGCTATCTTATAATGCTAATGACTAAACTTTTCCTCCTCGCCGCAGGGACAACAAACACCTGCCAAGTACTTTTTTTTCTCCTGCATAATCAAGAATGCATTAGTTAGGGGGAGAAAAGGTGATCCTCCTAAAGCTAGGACAATGAAACCTTCAAAGGCATTGCTCACAAAATGAGGAGTCCGCAGAGAGCCAGCGAAACTTTTCAAAATGTTTCAAGTGCTGGAGAAAGGGAAGTGATCAAGATGAATTATTTATCTAATGTGGAGGATAGCCCACATTCATCTCAGCTGCTGGTGATAAACTATCCTTGAATTACGTCCGACAATGTCATCACGACTGAAAGTCAGCTTCACTTGATTCCCTCCGTATCCCCAAATGGCTGCAATCCTTTCTGTTGCTGAAACACAGATCACACCAAAGCTGAGGTTTCATATGGTGCATAATGCATGACTTATGGTTTACTTAGATGAAGATGTTCAGTAACTGCAGTGCTGTTATCTATATTGATCAAACAAAATAACTGTGTTGAGCTTAAACTTTAAATGTGCAATTTCTGTTAATAAGTCATTTCATAGATTTACTAGATTTATCATATAGCATAACATTCTCAAGTGTGAATTACACAACGATATTCAGTGGAGCCACCCTACAGCCACCTGCTTCATACTGCTGTCCATTACAGGTCATAACAGAGCAGCCTAGCAGCTAGCTAGCAAGTTGAATCCACCATCTAAATTTTAAAGGAGTTACCATCATTTATTCAAGCAAGATGATACACAAGTGATCTAACCTATGTGCATCAGTTCCCATGGCCCTATATGCCTTTAGGGTAGTTAGCATTCTCCACAAGGTGCTGTTCAATGATGGAGCCTTAGCGTCAGTTTTTAAAGATGCAAGGCTGACTTTGAAGAGCGCTCACCCCTCGTCCTCCCACTGTTGGTGGTATTATGTGACTAAGGAGAAAACAATGCCGCTATAATTTTTGATTCTTTCATATTTAAACATTTCTTATTGTTTCATTTTATTTTATGTAATTTACGCAGTAATACATTTTTTTTATTTATGCTTGGAAACAACAGTCTTTAAACACCATTATTCACTAATTTAGGGGTGGGCCACTCTGGCCATGGAGGGTCCAGCACAGTTTGATGGTGGTTCTCCTCAAACACATTCACTAAACCTGACAATTAACTGGTGAGGTGAACCAGGTGTTTCTGAGCAGGGAAATCACCAAAACGTGCGGGACCACGGCCCTCCAGGACTGGAGTTGCCCACCCCTGCACTAATTTATAATCTAAGACTAGATTAACTGCCAAAATAGTTAAGTGACAGAAAATGTAACCAATCACTTTTGACTGACAATAGGTGGGACAGATTTTCCAGACTTTCTGGATGTCCTGGATTTGTCATTGATTTGCATGTACAATATGTGCCATAGGTTAACCAAATTTCAGGACATTGTTAGAAATGTAAAACAGCAGTGTTCTTGTAGATTCTTTGCTGATAGTCAGTGTAAAAATGCAGAATACGAGAGAAAATATGTGTTCATGTGTTTTACAGACTTCAGATGTGTTTAACACAGCTAAGACATGTTCATGAACGCCAGTAATATTAGACACTCTATAATGACATTTGCAAAAATGAACATTATTGTTTGGGTGTTTTTTTGACATTCATGGGCCAAATTAAAGACCTTTTAACTACTAGTTATGGTTCACCACTGACATATATAGCCAAAAGTATGTGGACACGTAAACATTACATTTATATGTGCTGGTTGAACATTTTATTCTAAAACCACGGGTGTTAATAATCCCACCACACTTATACATAACTTTTTGTCTTTGCTTCCTTTGGGGAGGTAAAAGTCTATGTATTATGTCATAAATTTATTTCTATCCTAAATATCTCACAGCAGACTGTTGATAAATGCTGATGTGAAATGAGTGCGCTGATGCGTGAGTCTGCTGTCACTTCATGCGATTTTATTCATGATAATGATGTGTATGATTCAGTATTTTGACAATGTGTCCTTCCTAAGTGTGTGGACTGTATTCAGATCTTCTCATCATTGCTTCTCTTTGCCTGTTCATTCTTGCAGAAAGAGACAGTTTAGTATTTCAAACATCACTGTTTTCAGTCAGTCAGTCAGAGCATGGATAATGGATTTTTTTTTTTAACTCAAGCTAGATAGCTTCACTATAAGGTCTTCCATATGCCTCATGCATGTTTGATAAAAGTTGTTTCCTGTGTGTGTTTGTGTCTGTGTGTGTGTGTGTGTGTATGTATATATATATATATTCATGTCTAACACATTCATTTCAATCAATTCATCACAGAAAAAAATAACGCTGATTAATGCCGTGATGCTCCGTAAAATGGAGGATGCAGATGAGAACCCACTGCTTGGTGCTGTGAAGAGCTGGAATGGCTGATAGAAGTATCGTTCTCTGCAGTTCATGCAATAAGGAATTTTTGTATCATCGGAGTACACCAACTCTAAAATATCACCTCAACACGAAGCGTTTAGGAGTGAAACTGGCAGTCCGATCCAGCACAGCCTGATCCCAGAACCAGACTCACCCAGCCTCAGTGGACCAAGCACTCAGACCCAAACAGAGCAAGAGCAATGTGACCCATTCCTTATTGACAATTATTTTAAGTTATTAAAATTATAATTATAATTATAATTATCATTTAAAAATTGGTATTCATTTGTGTAAGTTACCAGGATACTCCAGTATTTATTTTAACAGTTGATAAGAGTTGGTACTGTTAAGGGACCTTGAGTGTTTTACAGTTTTCTACATGTCAGCGATCTACACAGAGCCACACAGAAGTGTCTGGAGTTTACTTTTGATCTGTTTGATATGTTCAAAGTGTGGACTCTCTTTCTTCTGACAGTTTTTCTCATATGTTCTTCACCCCAGGCTTGCGCTGGATCCACACAGGGAATCAACAGCAATACAGCAACACAAGAAGTGATATTGAAAAAAATTGATCGAGCCAAGGCATCCTCATTGCTTTGGCTAATAACCAATTGATTGCAACAACTGAAAGCACAACCATTTGATTGGTGTGAGACAGAGACTCCTCAGAGAGCTTCAGCACAAAGACACAACTAACATCAGCACCACGAAGCAGCTTCTACCTACACACTGTACTCTTCATAACTCTGTTAAGCTTTGATCTAGAGCTGCAAAGAATACACTCCTTGCAGTCCTTGTGTACTTTTTCATGTAACAGTATATTTAAGATTAGTTTTAAATATGAAAGTTGTAAGTATTCAAAAGAGAAATTTTACTTCTACTTGAGTTTGTCTAATAAAATATTCACCTTATCTTTTTTTCAGAGTAACTGCTAAAGTTCAGTTTGTTTATGCCAAATCCTTCCAAGATGGATGGTAGGTAAATAGCTAGCTATCTAACATCAACTGTGTTCCTTTCTATTTCCTTTTGATTTTGTCATGCTATGCCAAGAAGCATGATGGCATGATACCTAAATTCATTTAATTAGTGTGAAAGAAAATATTACATTTTTTTCCTGTGACAGGGCTTGATTGAATCATAGTCATTTTAGTTTAACTTGAATGTAAAATATACTTTAAGCTTGTTTTATAACTGGTTTGAAGGTCAGTTGGCTTGAAATCTGATGAAACAATTAACTGGCTAAATCACACCTTAAACCACACCTTTTAAACCTCAGCTTGACACTAGTTTTTTGAGTAAGTCAAAATTATTACATGTGCATTTTTTCAAGAACTTGACGGTGTTTCTTTCAGATGTAGGATCATTTCTGATTTTTAAGTAGGGAATTTCAAAACTCTGCTGATTGTTTAGTCTTATCCCTCTGTAGACGATACACTGGGCAGATGCATTGCATCATGCAAATACTCTTCAATCCTGTGTGACAAAAGACTGATATGGAGGAGATTAGAGAAAGCAGAGCTGGCCCCTCTGTAATCTTCCTCTTTGTGTGTCAACGCTGAGGATGACAGGTCCCTTGCTTGCCTGTGGTATAATTATCAGCTTGTGTAGAAGCCACAGGAGACCTGACAGAAATGCAGCGCATGAATATTTCATCGGAGACCCAGGCACTTGTGAGTTCAGGTCAGGCAGCATGCTCTTAGAGCACAGTCACTGAGTAGGGTTGTTCATTAGAGAACGTTACTGAGGTGGATGAGCAGTGTCAGTTGAGCCCTGAGTGATTCCCATTGACTCATCTCTCTAATGCCAGCCAGCCGTGTGATTATGAGTGGTTGTTCTAGGTGGGTGGGAGAAGGGTCACTGTGCCAGAATCATGCAACAGAGTGATCAATGAAAGTAATGCTCATCTGACTGCAGCTATCCTCCCAGTTATCTTCACAACCATCTGTTAACCCTGCCTACCGTACACTAGCATTGTCTCTTACACTTAGGTGTGTCCAGAGTAGTTTGGACACAGGCATATCTATTTTGAGTACACTTAACCCTTTAAGCGCCAGGGTTTTTTTTGAAGAAATACTGGATTTTTACATCAATATTTCAAAAGCTTGTGGCTTAAAAGGGGTTAAAGATAGAGACTTACTGTAA
>JBBPCY010000028.1:10286323-10307215 GCA_037974405.1 Brachyalestes nurse | reverse complement strand
TATACACCAACAGGCTCATCAAAGCGTTTGATCCAGTTCTGATACACTTCCTCGTTTCTCAAATAAACCCAGCCACCTTTATCATCGCTATTTCCAGCCCTATTCAGATCCAGATCACCCTGCTGCCTCTTCTACGTCTCCCAGCTCTCTCACACACACCACGGCCACTTGTAGCACTGAGACTCCAACCCTCTGGAGGTCTGGATGGAGAGAGCTAATGCTTCCAGCCCAATTTTCCCCCTCTCCTGCTGCTCTCCTGCTCCTCTAGCTCGACCAACACCTCGACCACATTCACCACTGCCACATATTCCCCTTCAGAGTCAGAATCAGCAAAAAACATTCACAAGACGTTACGGGACAACTTTTTATTAGCCGTTTGGCGATTTTTTCTTCCAAATCTCAACTGAACTGTGCTCTCCGGCTGCTCCTGCAGCAGTGATTCGGGACTAGGTTCCCCTGCTGTTTACTCAAAACTTTGAATAGGAAGATGATTTTGGTCTTGAATTGAAGTACTACATGTCTGTCAATTAATGGTAGGGAATACAAATGCTATTTCACATTACATTTGTAACTACAGTCTATTTTATTCATGATGACGTCTTGTCGCAATTCTACGACTTTGGCGCTTAAAGGGTTAACTGTATCAGCATGAGGAATCACAGTTTTGATAACACTGTTGTGTTTTCTGTCACTATACAATGTCTTTATTGATGAATGCACTGAGAATAATCATGCACATGGTTTCAGAATTCAGGTCATTAAGGACCTGATTTGATCAGTTTAACAATAAATGTTGTGTATTTATATTTCTTCGTCCCTGGACTGGGAGTTTGTGATATGAACTAAGATAGAAATCATCTATCTTGACATATGAAAATAAATGTGACAGCATTGATACATGATAACATGTTGAAAAACAGATTTTCAAAGTCTAATCTGAGATGAAATAAATGTGAAAAAGCTACTTTTGCAACAAAAAAGTTATGATTTAATGCCACATCATCCTCAGTTCTCTGTCCTTTCCATCATTTGGCTGTAATGTAATTCACCTCTTGCTGGGCCTTTTACTCTAGATGCCCACAGTTCTGTACTATTTCTACACTTTACACAAAATACACACTTCAAGGTTACTCTGCAAGCTCAGCATACCTTGACCACAGCCCTCTCAAAGAGGTACAGATATAAAAAAGAAAGATGAAAATATTTTTAAACCCACTGATGCACGACCATCTAAATTAGAACTGTAATGTAGCATGGCCCATAAACGAGGGATGGCATTGAGGAGGCAGGTCCTGCTGGTGGCTCAGCCATTAGCACTCATTTTCCACTCTTAATAACACAGGCACCTTGTTTAATAAGCATAGATTACAGGTCATAAAGGGCAATGGCGCGGTGAGCATTGCTGATCTGGGATCAGGGAGATATAGCAGAGTACAGAAACAGTTCTGTCCCCCTTCCCCCCCAGTAGTTTTGATGGAAATGTGTAATAAAATGACTGTGTATCCTGCCGACTACGCCGCACACAGCGACCCATTTATGTGGCTCTGAAGGGCCCTCTGGAGAGCAGCGGTAGATAATAAATAATAGTGTTAGCTAAAGTGCCTGAGCAGTGACACAACTTAAACTTGAAAGGAGAGGGGCCGCCTGAAACACGGGGTCGTTCTGACATTGCTGACCTTGAAACAAGATTGTGGGATTCCTTGTACTGAAGCTCATCATTCAAGCAACACTGAAAAGGTCATAACTTCAATCCCTATGATTTTCCATTGAGAATGACATTCTGGAATTAGGGTGAAAAGAAAATATATAGGACTGATTGTTAAATGAGATTTCATGTCAGATGCAGTTTGGCAGAATTGGAGTTGGACCATTACAGAGGAAACTTTACCCTACAAGAATGGGATTGCCTCACGTAAAGACAAAAGCAATCTGAAATAACATTTTTTTAAGCAACAAGGTAAAATTGGCAAGGGCACCCATTAATGAAAGGCATAAATTAGTTTTGATTTTTGCAATTCAGTCATATTTTGTAACTTTCTGCCTGTAGGTAAAGGGGGCATTTGGCTGACGCTCTTATCCAGAACAACTTACAATCATTAGTTACAGGGACAGTCCCCTGGAGCACCTGGGGGTTAAGTGTCCTTGCTTAAGGACACAATGGTAGAAAGTGAGGGTTTGAACCTGCAACTCCATGGTGAGTTCATTGAGTTGACAGGCAAATGTTTTGCTCACTAGACTACTGCCACCCCTAAAGGAAACACCTTAGGGTTCAACATGCCTTGTAAAACAGATGGAGCATTCCTAAAATGAAAAAGTAGTTTTCCATTTATTTTCATTTCTTTCTTGGCTGAACCAAGGGGGATCAAATTCAAAATCAGTTTATCTCTGGCGTCCTCCCTCCGCGATATTGTCCTGTCTTGTTATCGTGCAAAACAAGCCCTGACCTCTTACTTATTGTGTTTCTTTATGTGTAGTTCTTCTGTCTCTTAGCAAAGCTGCTAAGACTCCCCTTATCACATCATCCAGCAAACTTGGAGCAGAAGGCCTAATGCTGCCACTGGCAAGTTTCTGAATTCCAAAAAGGAAAAAATCAATTTGAACAGTCTTAATTCCAACTCGGAAAGAGTTTCTTAATAGCTCTCACTTCTCTGAATCAAACTTTGCACTTTCACATAATTTTTAATATTATATTAATAGTGAATTGCTATAGACAGCATCCACTTTTAGCCAAACAACACTTTTAAAAGCTTCCCAGAGCTTTTGATTTGCCTGCTGCAGCTAAACAAGTGATAAATTATTGTGAGCATCAATTTTTCCACTACTTCAGTTGAAATTGCGTGAAGGCTTTGAGGTACAAAGCTGGAAGCTCTGAGTTGGAAAAAGCCTGAGTTCCAGATTGTCATGAATGCAGCATGATATTTGCTTTTTTTCAAGTATGAAGACAGCCAGGGTCTTTTCCAGCTGCTCCTCATGCATTAACACTGGAGAGGAGAACATTCATCTTATTTAAGAGCGTTAACTGGCCAATTCTGACAAGTAAGCTAACAGACCCCTGCTGACGGGTAGCATCACAGTGATGGACATGGAAACAAGATCATCCTACTAGTAAGAGAGAACTGCTGATTATGCTCTTTTGGACTTCCAGCCATGGATGGCTATGGAGGCAAACTGTGGTTCCAACAATAAGGTGAAAACTGCTGGTACCTTATAATACAGGGGGTACTTTGAAACACAAACTAGCCTAAGTTACTTACCTGCCCTAACACCAGTGTGAAATCATAATCTAAAAAGGAAAAGGACGTATCATAGTAACAGAAAAAAATTACAAAAAATGAGTGTAAAAACACTAGTCCAGCCTTGCGTAGGTAAGGGTACTGGTGAACGCCAACCCCTCAATCATTCTCAGCTATACTGCGTATTCTGCGCACACTGTGTATTCCTCTGGCATGTGCGACCAAACTAGTTATGAGAGAGAGCACCATAAACTCAAAATGTTAAGACTGTCGTAGCCTGAGGACCCCCTGTACCTTATAAAATTATAGGTTTTCATGTACTGTATTCCATACTTCCTTATTAGGTTTCTGCTCTTGTATATTGTGCCTTTAGCCCTTTGGATGCATCATTATGAATTTGCCTGTGATGCTTCTGCCTGCTTGTTCCCTGACCCCCACACTGGACTAGGACAATGACTTGTGGAAATGCCCGAATAATAAAGATGACTCACGCTTACATCGGACTGCCTCCGGACAGTGTGTATTACAACCATAAAGCAACCTCTAGGTATGTCAGAGCAAGTAATACTCTACAATGCTTGACAAAGATTTCCATCAGTGCTCTTTAAAAATCCTTTACACCAAGCACACATTACATTTCATTTACACTCAGTGAATCAGGATGTACCTGAGGGTGAGCGTGGGTGTTTTTCAAGGGCATAGCCATTATACTCAGAACTGCGTTTCGTATGGGCTCGTTGCGTGTACATTGTTCCACATACACATATAGTGGCAAGGGCAACGCAACAGGGACACACGAGATCGAACAAGTGAGAAATGGTAAAAATAGACTCTATATCCTGCAGTAACCCATGCTGTTTAACATTGTTACTTGGTCTAAAGGGCCCTAAAGAGGGCTTCGCCTTTGCAGCTACTGACTTAACTAACCCTGAACTAGTCTACACAAACATGCCAATTGGAAGATGGAAGCGCTGTGTATAAGGGTTTCAGGAAACTACAAGAATATTTGCAGGATAAAAAGCAATAGAGAGACCAAAAAAAAGAAGAAAACACAGAGAGAGAGGGAGAGAGACGGGTCAAGTTAGTTAAATGGAAGAACTCTAGAAATCTCAGAGGTTATTACAAGAAAGCAAGTGAATTGGCAGAAATGTCCTTTCAGAGTGAGATTTAGTCCCTAAGCTTTCTACATCATCGAAGTCCGTTTGGTAAATCAATTTCGTGTACATCAGCGGGGGGAAAAAAAGAGACCCAACCAGACATTTCACTCAATCTCTTACACAGCCTAGGGAGTTGTGCTTTGCTGTTTTCAGGAGGAATTTACGCAGCATCTGCCATGGTACTCTGGCCTTGTCATGGCAGCGGTAAATCCTACAATCCCACCCAACATCCCACCGCACCTCTAATCTGTCTAATACATACACATTTAATACAGATGAAGTCATACACGACTGGGCAACACACACTGTAACCCAGTAGAAAGCGCTTGTGGCTGGTCTTAGTTATTTGGAATGAGAAAGGGGTTGAGTGTTTGGCATTGTTGCTTGAGATACATGGTCAAGTAAGGGGCCGAGCCCAAACCCTGAAGAACATATGTGTCCCAATACTTTTGTCCATATAGTGTAGCTAGGGCATCATAAAATTACAATAGGAATGTATTTACCTTTTCTTAGCATTTGCAGTTGTAGTTCAACTCCCTCAGTATTTTTACAATTCTTATAACCAATTGTAATAATAATCAAGTATTCATAAATCTTTATAGGACAAAAAAATTATATGGATACAAATTGGTTTTAATCAGTATGTTCAACCTAGCAAATGGGTCCTCCAATCACATTAGTAAAGTTAAAGCGGTATCATCTGAAGTAATTTAGAGTCCATGCACAAAGCTCTGAATATCTTTCAGCCTAGGAGATGCTTGCCTGTGAATAAATAATGTTATCATTTTAACTACATCCACTGGGCCCAGGGGTCAGTTGCATGATAGATGGAAAAGCCAGAGCCCTTATAAGAAGTGACACAGATTCTTCAGGCTGTGGAAATGTGACGGTCACTGTGGCCTGTCTCATTACGTCAGGAGAGCACGAATGATGAGTTACATTTTTAGCGTGGCTGAAGGGAAGGACATGTTGGCATTATAACCTGTGCCCCTGCGAACCCCTTGGAACGCAGCTTCTAAAAAAGCTCGCTACATGAGCTAATAAACTCCTCTTCTAATAAAGAGCTGCTGGAAACACGGCGCTTTCAGACTATTCTTCTTTCTAATGTGAGCAATGCCATTGGAAGTTATATAGGAAAATATGAAAAAAGGAGCCCAGTGCAACTTTACTAACACCTTTGATTTGACAACACGCACATTTTCTTCTTTTTTTTTTATGCCTCGCGTATCCATGGGCTCCCTGATGGAAATATTATGCTTGATAGAGATAAGAAGACAGCTGATATGAGACTATTTAATCTTAAAAGTCGATCGCTTTTCACGTTGTTGCGATTAAAATAGTACAAACCTTGCGTGACGATGAGATTAAATGCGGATGAGAGGAAGAGAGAGGACAAATATAGCTCTGTTTTATGGTTGCTGAAGAGAGACATCGGTTCCAGTGCATTTAGATCAGCATTGAGGAGAGTGTGCTGAGGTGCTATCTGCCCATCTCATCAGAATATCAGCCCTGCTATCTGCACACACGGCTATTACAGGCTCGGAACAGAATGCCAGGCAATTCCACCCACTTTCACAGGCCTGCTGTAGAATCAATGAATCACACTCCATTGTGCTCAATTGACAATTTAGTCTCTGGAAACAAGCCAGAGGGGAGAAAAATGAAATCAGCATCATGCATGCTTCTGCTTTTGCATGCATTTCACAGCACGTGGCATTTGAGGAAATGCTATAATTGCTGTGAATTTACATCTAAAGTAACACGATTGTTTCATTCCCCCGCCGCAGCTTGTTACAATCAAGATCTACAAAAAACAGAAAATGTTTGACCAGCCCAAAAAATGTACAAAGCAAAAACCAAAAACAAAAACAAAACAGTGCCATGAATGCTGATTGTTACGGAATTCGTCCCCCAAAGCCTTTTCATTTTCGGAAACTTTCCATGCCTGCGAAAGGATACTGGCAGAGCTGTCCATGAGCTGCTTGCAAAATCTTTTGTTCTTAGTTGTTGTAAGGTCAGACAAAACCCTTTCAACCTAATAAGAATGTAATACCTCGTACTGCTCAACATGTTGGGTGTATAACACAATGTCCCGCCATTCATTGAAAAGAGTCAATGGCCTCGTTAGAGAAGGCATAAGTGGGATAAGCCCCCCTATGGAGATATGCATATGCATGCCTAGAAAAAAACACACTTTAATGCTCTATTTGAGTCAAGCACTTCAGACTATTTACACTTTTTTCTGATTTTACCAGTGATTTTGAAACAGCTTTGAAAAATTAATGTGTAGCATTGTGTTTTGATGTTACAAGTCTCCCCACATTCAAACAGATCTTTCCAGTCTATGATTGGAAATAACTGCCCATGAACAAGGCCAAGATGAGTGAACAGACTTCTCTATGAAGACTTTGGCAACTCAACCTTACTCAACTTATTTTTTTGACAGTACCATGTTTAGTTTCTAGTTAACAGGTGGATAGATTAATGGATGGAAACTCTGCTGGTGGCCTGGTGGTTAGGGAGTTGCCCCTGCAATCAGAAGGTTGTGAGTTTGAATCCCAGGACAGCTAGTGGAACCACTGAAGTACCGTCCCCACACACTGCTCCTTGGGTGCTGTGCTCCTGGCTGCCCACTGCTTCACTTGGTGAATGGGTTAAATGCAGAGAAAGAATTTCAGATTGTTCACACTGTGTGCTGTGTTCACTTATGACAAATTCTGTCGAAATTTGTGCCCATTCATTCTATAGAGCATTTATGAGGTCAGGCACTGATGTTGGACAAGAAGGCCTGGCTCACAGTTTCCGTTCCAGTTCATCCCAAAGGTGTTGAGGTCAGGGCTCTGTGTGGGCCAGTCAAATTCTTCCACAGCTAACCTGTCCAACCATGTCTTTTCTGCACTGGGACACAGTCATGCTGGAATAGAAAAGGTTCTTCCCCAAACTGTGTCCACAAAATTGGAAGCAGGGAGTTGTCCAGAATGTCTTTGTAAGCTGAAGCATTAAGATTGCCCTTCACTGAGCAAGGGGCCTAGCTCTAACTCAAAGTGTGTCCCAATACCTTTGTCCTAATAGAGTATGTAACCTAACTCTTTGCAGATAAGATTGAGCAACCTGAAGTAATAGAGCTAACTAATTTCTTATGCCAGGGTTCTTTTTTTCAGTAAGAATATGAAACACATGTTTGACCAACAAATGGTCAACAAATGTTCAAACCAAAAAAACAATGAAAAAAAAAAAAAAAACATGAACATGCTGGGAATGCGACTTGCCCATTATGCTACAGGATTAATCTCTAAAAGGACTTGACCAGTGTGCCCACATGGACTCTGATTCAACAACAAAAACCTATCAGAGCCTTTAGATTAGAGAAAAGGAACCCGTGCCAGAGCCAGTGTTTCAACTTGGGGATAGTGCACTTCTGCATTAACCTTGAGACTTTGTGTGGCTTGATTAATAATGTAATTTGGCGCAATACATACAGCAGTGCCCCTGCACACATGGCCATGTTAATGGAGCTCCTCTCTCCTCTACACTGAGGGCATATTAATGGCAGGGCCGGCCAGCTCAGTTCAGATTTCATCATTTTATGACACTGCATAAAACATGCAATACCTTCATGGAGATAAGCAGAAGTACCAGCTTCTATTATTGATAAAAGTATAATGCAGTGGAGACTCTACTTAGATAGCTCTGGACCAAAACGAAGGCAGAGAAAAACTTTTAATGAGCACTTACAAACACATTCTTTAGACTTGCAGAATGGGTTAGACCGATAAACCACTGCCAGCAGTCTGATAAACCTGATGTGTCATGAGACAGTGACTCATCTGAGATCTTATGGGAGACTCAATAGTTTCATCAGTAATGGACATATTCATGTGTGATAAGCTCAACACAGGTGTTGTACTTCCGAATGAGTCATTAACTGAAAATCCCACAAACTTTTTGTTGTCATATTTGTAATATTCATTGGGATAATTAATTGTTCCTATACATTTTTAGTTGATTTTAATTATCAGTGTTTAAAAAAAACATTTGATTAAAAAACGTGTGCCTAATGTTGTCCCAGAGTCTATAACGTCAAAATAAAAAGTGTCTCACTCAGGAAGAACTTGCAACAATAAGCAAAAAATCCCGGTAGAATTACATGAGGAAAAAACTGCCATCCAGTACCAGCCCAAAAAAAAAAAAAAGAAACAGCACAGTTTTCCATATTCCCTTTCAACATATATTCTAAGTCCTGCTTACTTACTGAATTTAACCTACTGGGAAAAACGAATTATTAAATATGAATTAAACATGACTTGTGTAAACACCATGGCACTTTTTAACTAAATAGAAATTTAAATATGATTGTATTCTCAAAGTTGAGAAGAGACCTGCAGACCTGATTTATCTTGTAAACCCCACCTGCCCCATTAAAGTAATTTTAAATGCGGGGAACACAAATACATACTAAAAAGCAAAGTAGACAGATTTTAAAATGTTAAATTATGGTTCTGGTGATAACAAACCCTCATTAGCTGTTACCATAACAACCATTATTAGTCTAAGTAATACTGAAAAATTGCCTTACAATACAGACATGTGACCTTAATAACTGATGAAAGAAAGAAAGCCCCTTTAGCAATGGTTCCGAAGCTTTAGTTCTTGGCTACACTTCCTCCCTCATTTTTTATCACCAATCTCAGATAGAGAAACGGCAGGGGAAAGTCAAGGCAGGATGAAAATAGAGAAAAAGAGAAAGGCAGAGTGGCGGAGAGCAGAAACAGTGAAGTAAAGTGAATGAATCCACTGAATTTTCATTACAGAGATGCATAAGTCCGTGGCCCGTGTTTATAAAGGGAGTGTGCGGAGGGTGAGTAAGCTGAAAAGCGCTGTGCTTAGCTCTTTCAACCTCACCTCAGCTCAAGAGAAGCCAGCTCCGACTTTCATCCTTTTCGGAGGGGTGCTTTGAGAATGGGCTTTTTAAAAAACGCCAGGCAAGGCTTTCACCCAAGACAGACAAAAAGCATTCTGCGCACTTTAACTCTGATAGGTAGAAATTACCCATCCATTTGCCACATCGTATACTGTAGTTATAAGTATAAACCTTTTTTAACTTTTTTGGCACCTTCTCATCCAGCACTGGGCATGTCATTAGAGCAGTAAATTAGTACCCAGAAAATAGACACAATGTGGTATAAATATTTTACTTAAAAAAACACTGTATTTTTTGCAACACAATTTTCAGGCCCCTTTCTTCCAGTAAAGGGCAATCTTAATGCCTCAGCATCCCAAGACATTTTGGACATGGCCCTTTTCTACCGCATCCAACACCTTTGGGATGAACTGGAATGGAGATTGTGATCCAGGCCTTCTCGTCTAAGATCAGTGCCTGAACTCATTACAGCTATAACAGCTTCCACTTCTCTTGGAAGGCTTTCCACAAGATTTAGGAGTTTCTGTGGGAGTTTGCACCCATTCATTCTGTACAGCATTTTAGGGGGGACCAACTTTATATTAAAGTCTATATACTTAACTGCAATGTCATTTAAAGTCCATGTTAGTGTAACGGTTAGGCATCCCAATACTTATGTCCAAACAGTGTAAGCAAATTACCTCACTTCTGATTGGCTGCTGTGTATTGTGATTCAGATTTTAAATTGTTAGGTGATGGTTATTTAAAGTATGAATGGACGAGGTGGAAACTGTGGGCTTAATATGTTAATATGTTGGTTTTTGTGACATCACAAAAGCAGTAAAGATAAAAATAGCTGTGTAAACAGTTTGCCTTTATGGACTGCATGACCTAGGGAGAGAATTATATATTTATGACATTCTAACAGTGTTTACATAATACATCTAACCTTTAGTTTCAGAATCCTTTTATTTTCGACAAGAGGGGCCCTTTAAGATAGTGTCTAAAGATACCAAAGGTCCTGAACACCCAAAGATTTTGGAAAGGCATTTGTTTAAAATATAGATTGGAACTGACACTGTTCACACATGATCCTAATGAAGAAATCAGTACTGCCTCTTCCAAGTGTACTGTTTTGATTGACGTAAATCATGATCATTGTGCTGGCTGTGAAGAAAGCTCTTTAGAGTAGAAATAATGCCCAGGCTTATATCCACAGTACATGTATTCCTGAGATATACTGCGGCACAGAACAAAGTAGAGCACAAAGAGAGGCACTCAGCCTTGGGAGAGAACCAGTCACTCAGTTCACTGTTGTTTACAGTGTTCTTCTGTAATATGAGAATACTGGGAATTGCCGCTGCTAAAGTTAGTTTTTAGACTCTATTCAGAGTGGTATCAGTGACAGCTGCTTTTAATTGCTGTGAATTTAATACATTCTTCATACTGTGTCTTACATTTTCACATATCTGACACGAACATATACATAACAGACCTCACAAAAAACACTCTCCTCCTGGCTCATGAAGATTTCATACATCGCTGAACTGGTTCAACCTCCTTATTTCCACTTGATAGCAAAAATCAATGTCAAAGATCAACAGTTGCTATGGCAGAAATGCTTTTTTTCCCAGTGTGCCATTTTTCCCAAGCACCAATTACAGCAACTGTCAAAAGGTTGGAAAAGCATTGAAACTGCAAATGACAACTGATTTGCCACCATCCTAATGCTAATATATTCCAACAGTGTGACACACTGTTAGAGAACATCTTAATTTTG
The DNA here is from genome assembly GCA_037974405.1 of Brachyalestes nurse. NCBI lineage: Eukaryota > Metazoa > Chordata > Actinopteri > Characiformes > Alestidae > Brachyalestes > Brachyalestes nurse. The sequence goes on along the minus strand of JBBPCY010000028.1, from coordinate 10,296,145 downwards.
TACTACAGTTTTTCATTAGGTTGAAAGATATATTTGCCATTGTTCTGTGTACTATAAGCAGATCAAACACTTCCACAATGAAGCGCCCGATCCGACTTCTTTCGACAGCGAACTGGCTGTCGATCCAGCATCAGTTGCTGATGAACACCATCACATTTTCAGGAACAAAAACTCAAAAAGCATCCATCATCTCTTCTCTCCAGATGAATCAAACGCCTCCCTGAAAGTCTCCAACATGGACCCCCATGTGTGACGCCATATTGGTGATGAATGTCGGCGAGCTCCTACAAGCTGTTTCCTTCTCGCCAAAGTAAAACTTGAAAAGGCATCGACTCAACTTTGGTTAATCCTTGCAAATCAGAAAAACAAAAAGCAACTTTTCTTTTCCAGTGCACTCAGCACAAACAGCATGATCAGTGGTGTCAAATTCAGCAGTTAAGGATGAAGCTTGAAAGACTGAGGATGGGGTCTGAATCAGCAGCAATCACTAGCAACCGTCAACCTGAGAGTGTCCAGTACTTACACCACATCTGCTCTAAGGCTGAATGATCTCCACACTCACATGGGTTTTACTTATCGTATACTGATGCACAAGCAATGCACATCAGCTGCAAGAGCATTCTGCTATGAATTTTCTGTACAAACTAGGAATAAAAAAAGCTTAGTTAAAAAAACCTATTTTCAACTGCGTTTCTAAAATACCAAGAGCAGAAGCCTGACAAATATTTAACGTTATAAAGGTTGTTCCAGATCTTTGGTGCATAAAAAGCAGAAGCTGCTTCTCCATATTTCTTGTATTTAACTTCTGGAACATGTTCTGTCAATCACTCTGAAATGTATGAAGGTACTTGCTATTACAAACTTTAATAAAAGTATATTCAAATCACTCCTAAAAGAAAGAGGTAACTAATGTAATCTTGCTATAACAGTTCTGGGTTTTGGACAGTCCTGTGAAAAGCGCAATGCGATAGTCCAGTGCATGATCAGCTTTAGGAAATTATTTTACAAGGGCTATATTTCTGAGGTGAAAGAAAGTAGTCTTTAGTGTAATTCATTAGCGTAGTTCACTGTCAAGAATGACGTCTAATGACACCTGATTTGAACCAAAACTATCACTGCAAAATTCACTTAAACCTACAAATAAAAAAGTTCTTTACATTTATTCCCTAAACAGTTCTCTATCCCTCCAAAGAACTCTTTTGATGCTTTTATTCATAGAGTGCATATAAATAAATTACCATAGCTAAACACATTTAAAAAGAGATATAATTTCAGAGATATATTATTACTATATTATTCTTACCAGCATTGTATTGAAATTCTGGGATTTATCATCAAATTCTAAAATTAATGCAACCACATGAGACACTCCTATTGGGATCTCACACACCCTGCTTATGAAAACCATAAACATGAAAGCAACGCTTAAAAATATTTATTTAACAGCATTCCTTCTTGATGTGATGCTCAGAGTGATTGATTTTTGCAGAAAAAAAAAATCCTTTGTTGTAGTCAAGCAGAATGCATAGCTTTTGTTTTCACGGATGTTTAGACTGTGTTTTCTGTTGACTGCATTCAAACAGCAACACTGACAAGATTAGACACACAGAGTTACCTACACACACTCGACAAGACAGCCTTTCACTTTAGCTTGTTGGAAAAGCCACACATTAAACATTATTAAATGGATTTGGTGTGTCATGTTAAATTACTACCGAACATCAGTGAAAGGCCGAAGTCCAATTAAGAAGGCTAAAAAAGTTAGAAGTGATATGGTGGATGTAGTGAGAGCAAGGGAAGTCAACATTTTCCCTGTTGCTTTCTCACTCTCTCTGGATCTGTTTTTCTCTGCCTCTCTTTTCCTTTTCCTGTCTTTCCTTTCTCTATGGACTCTACCAACATGTGTTAAAGAGTTAACATGTTAAAGAGCCTATATTTTTTGTATGATATTTTCCCACTGCGATCCACTCATGGCATCTGTGTGGTTTTATGTATCAAAATACACTGTAATTCAGTTTAATATGGCATTTTTAAACCACCCTTTCTACCTTCTATATAAACAATAATATAAACAATTCTACTTTCTACATAAAAAATATTTTTTGTTGCTGTGTCTGACATACAATATGATATGTAATAAGACATGAAAATATAATATATATATAATAAAATGATATTATATGATTTCTGAAATGAGTGAGTATGACATGTATGGCAAGCAACCTGTAAGTTTCACTGCATCTCAGGTCTTTGTGAAAGGCAAATGTGAGCTAAGCATATGTGTCGTATGAGTTCAGGGATGTGAAAAACAAACAGAATAAAACACACAACAAATAAGCGGAGAAACAGTGAACAGACAATGATCTCTGGGTTGAGCTGAGTTTGAGAAGGAAGTGGGAAACAAGGGGCCGGTGAAACTAATCAAGGTCAAGGGAAAAAACAAACAGGGGAGAAAGGACGGGGGGAGCCCATGGCCAGTATTCCGGAGACCTGGACAACCAGGGGAGGCGTGCCGGAGGAGAGGCCATGACACCTGTATGGCACCTCATTTAAAAGGCAGGACTGCTTTAGGTGGATAAATGTAATGGGGCTTTTCCACTGGTACAAGGAACTGTGCCGTACCGCAAAAAAAATAAAGCAACCTGTACTCGAGCCCATACCCATGTGTCACAGCCCTGCCAGTAATCAAGCCGACTGCATCACTGCTTTCTGATTGGTCAAAATGTTGTCATCACAACGCGGAAAGAGGCCACTATTTTTTTTTACTGTCCAGGCAAAAAAATAACAATGGAGATGAAAACTAATAACTGGGAAGCCGAGAACAGGCGAGAACTAGTGTTTGGGCTGAAGATAAATTTCACTGGGAGTTTTATATGACGCTAACAAATGTGAGAAACACAATGGTGTACTATGCCATTGCTAACAAGGTAGGTTTGGTGTTCATCACACGGCTGAAGAATGCCGAGAAAAAAATCAGGAAGGCTATAAGTAATAAAAGACCCCAATAACAAAAGCAGCTAAGACAGAACAACTTTCCGTTTTGGGACTGAGATATAATGGAAAATCAAAGCCTGCAAAGTTCTATGCCATTGCAGTACAATTTAGGTACAGCACGGCTCCTGTATGCCTACTGGAAAGTGCCTTAAATCAGCTGCTTTTTGTGATGTCACAAAAACATTGAATTTAAAACCGGCTGTTTCTCGGCTATATTCTCAATATGAACTGGATGAACTGGGGAGTCCGTGTTTACATACTACATCAAACTCTGTTACTGCATAAAGCGAGAAATATGAGGTTTTCCTGGATATGGGCCTTTTAAGATTAAATATTTTAAGATCCAGGCAGCCATTCAGATCACTAAACTGCCTTAGGACATGAAACCGGACAGCCTCCACAGGAAAAGGCAGCAGCAGCAGAATCATTCTAAAGACAAAGGTGTTTTAGAATATTCCATGAACTCGTTTTTTAAAGAGCACAGGCCGAACAGTGGCTTCGTGCTTTTGCCTCTAACTGCGGTGGAGCCTCCCTGGGGGGGAAAGTGGATTATTTCTGTAAGATGAGGCTGTTTAAAGCGGAGCAACACACAGCGGCAGCTTCACGATTCATTTGAGGTGTCAAACCAAGGGCCCGTAAGGCCTTCCACACACCTCACACTCATTTAAGAGAACACTTTGATGCTTCGCTGGTTTTAAAGGCAAATGTCACCATTAGGGCTGCAGAAAAAAGTAGAAAAAAAAACACATGAAAAAACATAATGGCCTATACTTGGATAAATGGTGTGAATTTGGGGTTCTAAAGGAATAAAACAGTAACTGACTTTTTTTTCACACCAAACGGAAAAGGAATACTCTGACATTTTTTAACCCAATCTCAATTTGCTGTATGTGTAGCATATGTCCATTACCATGTCTCATAATTTAAGACATAGAATATAAAAGAAAGCCCATTTATTTGAGCCAATTGCCCAAACCAGTGAGATTTCTGAAGAATTTCTTTAAGAATACTGAAATTATTGCCAACAGTTATTGCCAATACAGATAAAACAATTATAGCGAAATGCATAAGTCTGAACATTTGTTGTTTTTGTTAATGAAAAAAGCTTTAAAATGCATCCTAACTTTTGCACAGGCCATTTTTTCCCCATTGTGTTAAATTCAGCAAATAAACAGAAACACTGCATTAAATGTGAGGTGTGTTCTCTGTAGGGGATGTCTACGTTTCATTTGACCAAGGGCGTTCAAATTTTGCATACAACTGTAAGTCAGACTAGTCTTGTTATAGCTTTGTATTATGAAGCGCACAGTCATGCAAGACATCAGCACTGTTTTCATGTTTCAGTTGTTACTCATGTATAGTGTCATTTCACAGATGTTAAATACATAAACATGGGTATGTAGAGAAATAAAAATAAAAGTACTATGTGAAATTACAAAGTAGAAAGTAAGTAAAATAATAATATAAAATAGAATTTTAAAGATAGTTCAGAATTTACAAGTATTTTTGGGTAACAAAATAGTGCATAGAGGATTTTAAAGTGGCATTTTGGGGGTCAAGAATCCAGTAGTTGTACTCATGGCAGCATGTGTGGTGTTGGTACCAGTGTATGCATGGCAGCATCAGTGTGACTGCTAGGTCGAGTGTGGTCATCCACCTAAAAATGCCCAGCTAAAATGTTTTGTGGTCAAACATTGACCATTGAAAGGCTGACTGGTTGCTTCTGGGTGGCCAACATAAATTGTACCAAGCAATAGATGGGCTATGGTGTCTCACTATACATCAGCAAAGTAGATCTACAAGGTCGGCATCACTAATAAAGTGGCCACTGAGTGTAGTGTACTGCACAGTGCTTCATTTGATGCATTAATCCTGATAGTGGCCTCCCACCTCACACAGCTGACCATGACTGCTTTTTCATTGTGTATTCGTCATCATTAAATATCAATTTGCTGTCCCAGAGAGATAATGAAAGTGCCAGCGTCTCCGTGCAATGCATCCTACTAGATGCATTGCTGTGGCTCTGTCCATCCCACAGAATAAGTTAGGGTGCGGTATATACTGTAGTTCAGTCAAATGCCTACGGCATGCCTAAATTAATGTCATCTGTCACAATAGGATGGTGCTGTCACCATCTTGACATCAACTGCATCATTACAAATATTTATTTAGAAATCACAAGTTCGAACGAAGATGTGGTTGAAAACAGGTACTAGCAAAAAGGAAGAATACAGGCAGTCCAGAGCAATGTCAAAAATACAGCAAAGTGTCCAAAAACGAGCACAAACAAAATATCCAAGGTCAGGAAAAAATCACAAGTCCAAAAAACAATAAAAGAGGTCATACATGAAGCATAAAGATGCAGGGCAGATAGAAAACCTTCAGTACACAACAGAGCTGGCAGTATTTGCAAAGTTTGTTGGCTGCAGCCCAGCCTATGCTATTATTGCTACTTTCACCATGTAATCTAGTAGGACCCAAGCTGTACATTCTTTTTGCACTAAACATTGGCTGATGTAATTGTTTCAAGGATTTATCAGCAACAGAGAATAGAATCCTGCTTACCAGTCACTAGAAATATTCCTTAAAGAAGCTTTCAACTTGATTTCAAATATTAAAAATATCATAATGCTAATAAATATATGTGCCTTGACAATAACTGACTAAATTCAGATGAATTGAAATGCAATTTTTCCTGATCAGGACTGTATAGACGTTTCTGACTGCATGTTGACTGGTGTAAACAAATCCTCAGCAGCAGGTGGTTCACTTTTTGAAGCTTTTGCTTTCTGGCAGAAGTTGGACTTTGAATGTATGTGATTCAAATAATGCTGAAGCATTTTATGATATTTCAATTTTTGCAAACTTCAAACAATAGTAACATTTGTCACTTATTACTAGCCATCTAGCCTGCAGAAACATTTTATTTAATTTGCTTGCTCGGCCCAGATATCTCTAATATCCAGTTGCAGTTGAGAGCAAGAGAGAAAGAGAAAGAACAGCTCTCCAAAGAGCAGTTTTAATAGGGTAAAATTGTAGATGTGAAATAAGAAGGCACTACAGACACCTTCTGCTTGCTTTTACAGTGTTATGGGCAGAGTGCTCAAAATGCTGACTTGCTACCTCTAAGGTAGTTGAAAAATGTTTTTATTTTATGATTATTGGTAGGTAGCCAGTTTAATTTTTATATTAATTAAGATCTTGAGAGATCCCTCTGTTCATCCCTCATGTCAACAATTATATCTGACAATTGATATTTCACATAAAGGTCTTTTAAAATCAGCTTAGGATTTAGAGAAATTGCTTGTTGGATTCTATAATCTAGCGAATGATCTTCCATGAACAGCAGCCAGTTTTGGACATTTGCTTGTTCAGAGATGGTTGATTAGGCATGCATATAAAACAGATTACTTTCTCAACATGGTTTGATGCTATAATTGTACATACTGATTCCATAGTATGAAACAGATGCTGGAAGAAGCCATGAGATAAACTGTCTGCTGGCATGGGACATCACAGCTAGACTGTTTGGCCAGAAGCTGCTGAGAATGAGATGTTCCCAAAAACAAGAGAAGATCAAAGATTCTGCCCTGCTATCACACATGGAAAACCATCAGACAGTCATTAATAGACACTAACATATACATTAGATTAGATCCAGAAGGTTTCTTATTATTGAATCAGGTTTTTACTGCCCTCAGGGAACTAATCAGTTAAAGACTTAGTAAAATACCCAGAGTTACAAAAAATCATAACATTCAAGGTAAGTTGTGAAAACTACCAGTTTATAAATCATTTCCACGTTACCTACAATATATGCAGTATCCACAAGTACCTTTCCTGTCTAAGTAGCTTTAAACATTTACTAAGATTGCCAAATAGACTACCAATAAAGAATCAGTCTTATATTGGCCTACTCGTCTTCCAAACAGCAGCCAGACCCTAAAATGTACAGTGGATATAAAAGGTTTGCACACCAATGTCAAATATATTTTAAGGGGTAAAAAATACAAAGGATGTGAACATCCTTTTATACAAAGGATATGAAATCAATTCAGAAAAAAGGGGGAAAAAAGAAAACCCATACAATACCTGGCTTCATTAGTATGCACACCCCTAAACTATTATTTAGCTGAAGCACCTTTCGATTTTATTGCAGCACTCATTTCAAGTAGGAGCCTATTAACGTAGCACATCTGTTTTTGGCAATATTTGCTTGCTCTTCCTTGCACAAATATTTAGATATCTGCTAAATTGGGAGACCATTTCTTGTGCACAGCCCTCTTCATGTGACCCCACAGATTTTCAATTTGTTTCAGGTCTTGGCTTCAGCTGGGCCATTCCAGAACATTGATCTTCTCTTGGTGAAGTCATTACTTTGTGGATTGGATGAATACCTCGGGTTGTTGTCATGCTGAAAGGTGAAATTCTCCTTTATCTTCAGTTTCCTAGAAAATGCCTAAAGGCTTTGTGCCAAAATGGACTAATATTCATGATTCCATATACCTAAAGTCCCAGTTCCAACAGAAGAAAAGCAGTCCCAAAGGATGATGCTGCCACCACCATGCTTCACCATGAGGATAGTTGTGGTGGTCTTGCCCCATCTTGTCCTACTCTTCTCTGTTTCTGTTCTATTTCCTGCTCCTCTTCCATCCCCTGTCTTTGTTTAACATGTGTACTTTTGTTTACATTTTATTATGGTCCTGACCCCCAAAACATGTCAACTTGTACTCTGCCCCATCACAGCTGTGTTTAATGATGTATTTATACCCTGGGTGGCATGTTTGTGTTTGTTGGTCAACCCAAATGCCACCTGGGATCTTCCTGTATATACCCTACATTGTGTTTATTGGATTCTGCCTTGTTATCTGTGTTTGTTTTGTGATTTTACTTTGTTTACCAACTATACTTTTTAGAAATATAAAAAAGTTTAACCTTGGTTTCATCAATCCACTTTTACACATGGTTGTGGGCCATGGATGTATCCAAGGTTGGACCTTTTTTGTGTGTAAAGGCATTTGGCTTGCTACCCTACCCCATTTGACAAATATGGGAGATTATTGTCACATGTAGAGAGCAAACAGTACTTGCCAGAATGTCCTGCAGCACTTTTAATGTTGCCATAGGCCGCTTGGTAGCCTCCTTTCTCCTAGTCTTCTCATCAAATGTGGAGAGATGTCCTGATTGCGGAGACTGTTGAACCATATTTTATTCATTTGTTGACCATTGTCTTCACTATGCTCTGTAAGATGTCTAATGCTTTAGATATTCTTTGCACCAATTTCTGATTGATACCTTTCAACAATGAGATCCTATTCATGTTTTCGAAAGCTCTTTCCAAACAATGACTTTAGCAGTAGGATGCAACCAAAAAATATCTCAAAATAATCATACAGGATCATACAGCCACACATCAACTATTGTAACCTGTTTTTTGTATGTGTTTTATTTTATTTTTTAAAACATTTTCTGATTTGTCCTCAGCTTATATGTATAGCTTGTAACTTTAGGATAAAAGTGGAAAATGTCTGACACAGATCATCTTGGTTTCACAAAACAAAAACTTTCCTTTTAAACAGGGATGTGTAGACTTTTTCATTTCCACTGTATCCGCCATGTTGTCAAGGGAGTGTGGCATTTGGATAGCAGTTTAAACACAGGCTGCTTTCTTTTTTACCCCAAAGGAAGTGAAACGGTTCAGAATTTCAGAGTGAAGACAGGTGAAATAAACCTAGCTGCTTCCACTTTGATTACATAGGTTTGTCATTTGGTTATAGTACTAACTAAATGTCTCAAGTGTTATTAAATGCATAGCATATGATGTGCTCACTTTTAGGGCTGTAGGGATCCTACAACACTAAGTGACTCTATAAATGCATCACTATCTAGTGTCTCTTTGACAATACAAGTTTATCTTTTTTTTTTTAAAAAAGCTGGTGATTGTCTAAATATCTCGTTGTCAGTAAAACCATGTTAGCCTCAATGTTAGTGTCACTCTTGACTTTGACTGGGATTTAACTGGGGTTCCTATGGTTACAGTGCCAAAATAGTTATGAATGAATAAGGGAGAAGATTAATACTAGATAAAGATGGTTTGTAACAAAAACAACAGCTGTCTTCAGAGTGTATTATCTAGTGTGTCACACCCCCAGTCAGCAGCCAGAGGCTACTATTGTATAGGACTTTTAGATTGTCTGGGGGTGTGGCATCTGATTAGACCAGTCTCGCCGGTTATTATGGACTTTCTGTTTAACACCTGTTTTGAGTTATATTCTGTTTAAAAGCCTTGTTTGTTTCACTGTTCCTTTGTCCACTCACCATCATGCTTACCCTTACTCTTGTTATAGTTTGGAAAGCCTTAGTCTTAGTTTTAGTGAAGGGTTTTTTGGCCATCGTGCCTATTTCTGTTCCTATTTGTGAAATAAAGAAAAGAACCTTGAAATGGATGTCTGCATCTGTGCCTCCTACCTGAGCCAGCCGGACCGGGATGTGACAAATGAGTGGACCCACCAAGGCACAGCAGGCATCTCTAGTGAGGTAGCTTGGGCTTGGTCCTGGTGTGAGCCGACGGGAGCGAGTCGTTTCACTGTGAAGGAGCTTCTGGGCGGATGGAGCTCGGATGACTAACTAAAAAGATTTGCGGGAACCAGGGAGGTGCAGATCCATAGGTTCCCACATATCTTTCTAGTGGCGTTTTTATTGACTTTTTCAATAATAAAGTAGAAATAATTAGACAAGAAATTCAATCTAAAAATTCGACTCAACCACATTTGCCACCTGATTCAGCAGACACAGATACTGTTCAAATCTCAGCTGTAGTCGAGAAGT
>JBBPCY010000028.1:10264638-10275398 GCA_037974405.1 Brachyalestes nurse | reverse complement strand
CAGCTAATAACGGTTTTCGAGGGGTTGTTGGAAAGGTGTCACCGAGCCCTATCTAACTGTGAAGTTTCACATTTAGAATGCGAGATATATTTTTCATATTTAACATTTAGATTTAAGATCATTAAGGCCAAATCCTCCATGTTGGTGAGGGAATATCACAGCAGGCAGTCCAGCCCTTGCTAAGTAACAGCCAAATCGCGGGCTAATTAGCATATCTTCTAAACCTTTAGAGCTCAACATTTAGAGCTCATAAATGACTTATGAACATCTCTGCCACATCACCTTCCACTGGCTGTGTAATGAGCTAACTGAGCGTCATTAGCTACATTTAGATTGCCAGGATTATATTAGATTATATATTATAAGATTTAGATTATAACTTTAGTTAGCTAGCTACAGTTAGGTTTGTTTGCTAGAATGGTTTAGAAGCATGTATAATTCTAAATAAACTAGAAAAAAAAACTAGAAGAAGGAGAAATTAACCAATGTTGTCCGTAAATGTCAGATTCCCATTCTGTCCTCCAGTGTCGCTGTGCTTTTTGGACATTTCCTTAAATATTCTGTTAGAATGTGTGTGTGTGTGTGTGTGTGTGTCTGTGTCCAGGCTCTTCAGGCATTTCCAGGTAAGACGAGAAATGTTTTTGCAAATTAGAAGGGGAGCGGAATATGCAAATATTTTAGCGTTTACTGGTATTGCAATTTCCCCTCTCCAAATACCTGTGTCGTCTTTTCATCCACTCCCCAATCTTTTCATTACACAAATTAAATGAAAGAGATGAATTGTGGCTGCCAGTGGAGTGTGCCTAGCCCTCCAGTGCAATTCTGTGCCGTTCTACGCGCCGCTGTCTAAGTATTAAATACATTTGCATATTCATGCCTCTGAGTCCTTCAATATATGCACACCCAGAGAGAAATGATATCCCTTTAAAGTAGGGCAACAGCTACACCTGCTTGCGCAAAACCAGCACAATGCCAATTTCAACAGCAAACCATTAAATTCAGGCACTTTATTGAACCAGGCCTTCCTTTATTGGATTAACACTGCACATGAATGGGTTTCCAGAGAGCCAACAGGGCTGTGCTCAGAGATGGGCAGTGTTTATGATACATGTGGTTAAATACAACCCAGGATCTTGCAATCTGTATTTGACAGTGTTGATGAAAATGGCTTCATATTTTGTTACAATATACTAGTGTTTCCTCTTTTTCTTTTATTGTTATTGTCATTGTTGTTGTTGTTATTGTTATTATTGTTATTGGGTTTCTTCTTCTTATGTGTTTTTAATTATTATTATTATTATTATTATTATTATTATTATTATTATTATTATTATTATTATTATTATTATGTAGTGTTGTATGTACCAACTTCTCCCCATCTCTAAGACTGTGTAACAAAGGCTGTTTGGTATTTCATGAGTAGACCCCCGCAATTATGGTAGTGTAATTGTAAATAGTGTAAATGCAATTGTAAATAGTTTAAACCCTAAATATGCCTGCAAATATGCTCCCAAAACACTTTCGTTTCATTTTAAACTCCGCTTAATACATTAAAATGTAAAAAAAAAAAATGTAAAAGTAAACTCAAGATAGCTCCACAAGGGAAACTAGACTGCGGGAATGCTGGACTACATCTGTCAGAGATGCGTCACAGGGCAGCAGCCAATTGTCACGTTTCCCCCACATTTCCCAAGCATTGAAGGCAGGCGCATACGCAGACTTCCATTTTACTCTTTTATTTAAACAAAGCAAATGGCACGAGGGCCAGAAACAAGACTCAAACAAAAGGAGACTGGAGAAACACTCAAAACAAAAGCCAGGATGACGGTGGACCGACCCTAAGGTCCACCACCAACGAACTTAAATACCAAACTCAAAACTCCACAAACCAATCAAAACACAAATCTCATTTTCTCTGAGCACCCGGCCAGCTGAAACTCATAACAAACAAACTCACAGCTGGTGGCGCTCAGGATTTCACAATAAGAGTTAACAAAAAAAAATCCAAAGATCTAACAAAGAACTGACGGGACATAACAACAATCAGCAGCCAGGAGAAATGAATAATGCTCTCGAATTGGCTACTTTCAAACATCCTGCCTCTGAGTACAGGAGTATTTCACCATCCCAAGATGAGCTTTCTTTATGTTCTCTTGACAGCACTAAAATTGTATAGTTATATTTTATATGGTGTTTACAAAAATGGTAAATTATGTTTTTCTTAATAATTTAGCACTAAAATGCATGAAAAGTATATACTGCTACAAAAAAAGCAACAAAAAAATTATGTTCTAAGAAAAAATCCACTAACGATCAGCTGTGACTTTGCGGGGATCGATTGTATTTTTATATTTATGATTATCAATCAAATGATTAACTAAAGACTTAGAAACTATTTGTTATGGATAAAGGTCAGTCATCCACTTATGAATGATTTGTTATTGAGCCAGCCTTGCAGATTGCAAAGTTGGCCCTTCATTACATGTATTACCAGTAAATAAGCAAATAACAATTATGAGACAATTATTAGAATTATTAGAGTCAACCTTTAAACTTTAAACTGATGGTTGCTTTAAAACTAACCTTTATCTGTTAACTTGTTGCGTGTGTCGGATTTATGACTTTTATGAGTCGGAATAGTGTTAGGGTTAGGGTTATTTGGTCATCTAGCCTGATACCCTGGAAAAGTGCTTCTAATATTTACAATAAAAATGTAGAAGTGTAGTAATTTTTTTTTTTTTGATACATGGCATGCCTGTTTTTATTTGGAGTTTACTTTGATCGACTTACAATTAGGTTATTTGAAATCTTATTTTAAAATACGGTTTGATGCATCTTTGCCCACTCCTAACTGTGATCATGCTGTTTGATGGACAGAGGCAAAGAAAAGAACAAAGCATTCCCGCAGAGGGTGATCTGTGTTTACAAACACAACATGACACGATGTGAATGTCAATTATGCTCTCTAAATAATTAAATAAATGAGCAATAATTTAGTAGTGAGACCCTATGATGCACATGTTGGTGTCATTGCTGTCATTGCTGTGCTGAAAATGGTCTACCATTCGAACGGTTTCTGGTCATTGACAATCTTTCCCTTGAATGGAATGGTTAGAGGCGAGCTACTAATAAGCTAATTGTATTTCCACAAACTCTCAATGGACAAAAGTATTGAGACGCCTGACTATTAAACCAAAAGGGTTTTGTCTTGAAAACATCTCTTTGTGTGGCTGGTGCCCTAGTGGTTAGGGAGTTGCCCCTGTGATCAGATGACTATTGGTTCAAATCCCAGGAATGCTAGTGACACCACTAATATACCCTTGAGCAAAGTATTTTCCCCACACACTAGTCCCTGGGTCCTTGGTTGGTGCTGTGGTGTGTTCATGCGTGACTACAAGGGGCCACTTTATTTTTCTCTGACTTGACAAGAGTCAAGGACATCTGCGTCTGTTTCACCGAAGCACTTAAAAGTGGCCCGTGCAATCTTTATGAACTCATCAGTTTCCTTTAGCCACCATTGCTTTAATAGCCCCTGTGTGCGAGTTAACCATTTTAATTAAAAACGGACCTCGCAGCTAAACAAGTAATCAATGACCTTCAGAGCTTTACTGATGGGGCTCCTGTTCAGACAGACTGACGCGAGTCTCCTTCAAGCCACAAGCAGCCAAACCTGTGGCCTAAAAAGAATTACATGGGTGGTGTTGTGCACAGATCTGCAGTGTTCATAGACAGTGCAGCGGGTCAAAGTCCTGAGGGATGAGGCCCAGAGTAGCCTGGAGGGATTCTAACCCTGCTGTGACGTCTGCACGTCAGCCCTACACAGAAGTCAGCGATCACTTGCACTGATTATTCGTCTGCTCTGGTGGGAAACCGCAATGTTGTATGCTGGTAGAAACAAGACATAGTTGTCCACAAAATGTCAATATCAGCACTTTTGGGGGCTTGGCCCCTGTATGATGCCTTGCATCCAACTTTCCATCCAGCTTCCTCAATGTGAATCTGTGTATATTTATGTGTGCTTGCTTTTGTACATCTTCAGGATAAATGTTCAATTTGCAGGAAAGCCACAATAAACATAGCTAGCTTGCTTTATCAAGAGCAAAAAAAATGGTTGTGACTTTTTAATTTTGCTTGTTCAAAACTGACAAGTGAAAAAAAAACATTACTTTTTGGGTTTCTTTGCTGACTCAGGAAAAGTTTTGGCATTAGCCTTAGAAAACTCTGGAGGGAAGCCCTAAGGCCCTTCTAGGTGTCATATTGCAGTAAGACAGGACGCACTTGCAGGAGGTGATTTGATACAGTTTTATTCTTTAAGGCAAAGAAAGCAGCCAAACACAAAGGCACAGATCTGACCGAGATCTCTGTGTGTACAGAGGTGAATACAGGTCGAGTCTTTCGGCATGTGAGTAGCCCAGAGCCAGAGCTGAGTGTTGGGAAGAGCTGTGTGCTCGCCATGCTGGGTCTCAGATAACACATCGGGGTACAGAAAATGGGCAGAGTCTGCAGACAGAGGAACAGAACAGAGCACAGACCAGAAAGTTGCGCGAGCGTGAAAGGACAGTTTACCTACAGGTCAGGCTAGGCCTGGTTACTGCTTGCCTTATGAGGGACAGCTGAGAAACAAAGGTCTAGGTAAAAAGTGTAAAGTGTCCATTTTTCATATGTGAACACACCACAGCACACAGTGTGAACAGCACGAAGTGCTTCTCTGCATTTAATCCATTCACTAAGTGAAGCAGCGGGCAGCCAGGAACACAGCCCCGGGGAGCAGCGTGGGGGGGGAGCGGTATCTTACTCAAATGTACCTCAGAGGTGACACTAGCAGTCCTGGGATTCAAATCTACAACTTTCTGATTGCAGGGGCAACTCCCTAAACAGTAGGCAACAGCTACCCCAAAAAATTAAGGAACACTTTCCGATTTCGCATATCAGGCGGGGTAGTGGAGCCAGGCCTGATATTTTGGGGACCCTGGCTGGGGGCATGACCTTAGGCTCTCAGAGAAGACCTACTGATTTCTGGGAACACAAAAAGACGTGTCTGTAATTTTTGTTCAGTTGTATTCTTTGGAATTACATTTTTATTTCAGCATGTCAAGCATTACAGGACTGCGCTTATTTTTATTTTGTACATGGTTGGAAAGTCTAGTTTTTCATGATTAAATTCTTGAAACAACCAGTGAGGTCAGATTTTTAACTCTGTAGTATCTAGGAGAATAGCTTACCAGCCACTGTTATTTCAGTCAGAGTGGGACTAATTTTGTGAGCGAAAACATCACTGCAGGGTCAGATACATCACTGGCTGTGAATACGAGAGGTGGTCTGACCAATGGGGGTCTGCCATGTGGCAAACAGCTCTATGGCAGGACTCTTTAGGGGTCACATTAGAAATGTCACACACAGTAAAATAAGGTTGCGCACGTGCAAAGTCTCGGCTCTTGCCCGAGAATCAAAAAGTGGGAGGGACGAAACTAATGATTTGAAAAGTGCTATAATGGTTCCGGTGCCCATGGCGTATTTAGATATGTGTGTGTGTGTGAGTGTGTGTCTAGGTGTGTGTGTGTCTACTGTATGAGTGTGTGTGTTTGTGTATGCCCGTGTGTGTCTATAAGAGAGAAAACTCCACTTAGCTAATTATTGAATGTTTACACACTGGAGCTTTGTAGGTCAGGCCCATGCAGAGCGAACAAAGCCTCACCTGTAATTTTCCCAGCATTCTCGTGTGTAATGAAATCTGTCTGGCATGAATGGTGAAGGGATTGTTTCTTAGGGCAGCGTGTAGCCTTCCCTCTCCCCTTCTCTCTTTCACTCACTCTCCCCCTTCTCTCTCTCTCCATCTGTGAAAAAAAAAGAAAAAAGAAGGAGAAGAAGGCAGGGAGGGCAGGAAGTAGCCTCAGGTGCTGTCTCGCAGGCATCCCAAAGTGCTAATTATACTTCAAAGCAGAGGATATCATTCTCCTTCTGCAGGCAGTCAGATAGGTGAAACGCCGGGCCTTTCTTTCTCTCTCCTCCCCGATAGTCCTTTTTTATTTCCGTCAGCAGCAGAGCCACCCTGCTATTAAAGGAAGCGACATCTGGGGAGCCACAGAGGGAGATGAGGCAAAACGAAGGCAAGCAGACCTCATCGCGGGCGCACACACAGTCGCCCTCCCTAAAGTCACGATTGATGGTAATAATGTGGGCCTGAGCAGGCCACACACCAAGCCCATGTCTTAGAGAACCTTCCTTACCGCAGAAGCTAGTGTCTCTCCACCGTGCCTCAGTAGCTTTTATATCAGAGTAATAAAAGCTTCTGCGCCACATTGGAAAACAAGGTCCCTCTTTTGTTTTTAGGGCCAATTTAGCAGCACACGGCTCCATGGCTCCTCTTTATTGTGCTGCTAGAGGAGGCAGGCTGTGGAGAAGCAGGGTGGGTGATGCTTCAGTGCAGGCCATGAATAGTAGATGAGTCCGGAGCCGTTCACACACAGGGACAAAAGCGCAGTTATGGCTCTTTTGAGCGTGGAATACAAAATGCTGCCAGATACGATAAAATGGCACTTAATATGCCCAAGTACACTCTGATAACAGTTCTCAGAGATCCCTGGCACTTGCTGAAAACAGGGTATATACACACACACACACATATATATATGGATCATAAACTAATTCACATTACATCACAGAGAAGATTTTTCTTCTGTATTTTCCTCTTGCTAATCAATCTCTTACATGTTATATATTTTTGCTTTACTATTGTATTTTTTTCCCTATCTCTGAAAAGAGTCCTTAACAATGAAAGTTCTTCGTAAATATCTTTTTTGGAACATTTTTGGCTCTATTCTGTCACTTGTAATTTTGAGACAGTACCTATGCTTTCTCTTAAGTATAGTTTATCTGTGTTTTGTCCACCCTTAAAAATAACAGATAATAATAATAATAATAATAATAATAATAATAATAATAATAAAAGCACCTTTCATATATGAAATGAAGTGCTTTATGTGTAGGATACAAATCAAGATAGATAAGAAAAACTATACAAGACATATTGTTAAAAAAAACAGTAAATGGCAAAAAATCACACATCATCATTATTATTATTATTATTATTATTATTATTATTGAAACATAAAAGTGAAAAGGCTCAGCAGAGTGTAAATGGATAAAAATAATTTTGAGTAATTTTGAGGTGGTTTAAAATATCCTACAAACTTGCTCAGAACCTTATTTAAATGTCTATTTTGAGCAACAGTATTTGCTTAATGGAGTATTAAGCATTGACGAACAGTGTAATGCTTATTCTGTGATGGGAGGTTGAAAGATATTTTGGCCTTTTTTCCATTATATGCTTTTTTTTCTTCCTGACTTGAGAATACTTAAACAGTTCTGACAGTGTTTAAGAGCGGCTGGTTTCAGATCAGTATCAAATGCACAATCCAATAAAAATCCTTTTCTGATGCCTTTCAGGCTGGCGATACTTGTATTTATTCTCTTCACAAATGAGCTATTAGGATGCAGCTTAACAACTCTTGCAGAGGCAAATGATGATGTCAATTAGAGCTCTAATAATGAGTGCATGCGTGAGTGGAGAGGAGAACCAAGAGGGGTTAATGAAGAGACTGTGCATGTGGATGGAGGGAGGGAGAGGGAAGGGGTAGTATCTGTGTCAGAGAGAGAGAAATGGGAAGTAAATGGCAGAGACAGCTACTTTTACATTTGCATAAATATTAAATAAATGATATTAATGAGGCACACAACTGACTCTTCAACTAAACTTGCTCAGTATGATTGGCTCCCGTGGAGCAAAATCTTTGGCATGTCTGGTCATTAAGAGTTTAGGAAGAGTTATTCAGAGATAACCCATCAGTAGACCTGTCCTAGTCTCCAAAAAAGTTTCCTAAATGGTTCTAAAATTTAGATGCAGATATACAGTTTCAGAAAAAATACTGTCATTGCAGGGCTAGCCCAATAACATTTGAATAATACAGACTTAATACAGAAATACAGAATATTTTCATTACCACCAGTCAAAGTATGTCTAATTTAATCAGTAGAAGGATCTTGTCCAGTGTATGGTACCACATTTTCTGCAACTGTAGCCTGTCATTCAAGCACAGTTAGTATGAATTGCATAGCTGGTCATGGGTGAAGAATAATTTAAATTTTATTTCTCACCACCATAATTTTGGTTAGTGACTACAAAAATCAGTGTTCCCTCTTCATCCACTCGCAAAAAACTGGTTTTGAGGATTTTGAGTACATACAGATGCTTCATCAAACTTGTAATCCAACTTGTGGTGCATTAAAACCAACCTCTTTTTGTAAGTTTTGTGGTGACATGAATGCCTAAAATGACTAGTTCTTCCATACCAAACTCATTCAACCATGTCAGCGTTGTCCAGTATGTTTTGGAATGCTGAAGGAAGTAAGGGGCCCAGTCCAAACACTGAAGAACAGGTAAGTCCCAATACTTTTGTCCATATAATGTGTGTGTATGTATATGTACAGCTTGCCTGTAACGTCGCTGATTTCTAAATCAAATAACTTTCCAGTAGTTCTGTTATTTTTTTGATCAAGTAGCTACGTAGCGTCCATAAAAGCTACCATTTCCAGGACATGTCTGAGAAAAGCAGAGGTTTTCTCTGCAGTATGATTATGAAACGCAATAATCAGACAGAAATAAAGTATGTTCATGCTACTGCCTGTCTATCGAAACATGCATGCATATGGCACTGGAACTAGCAGTGCGACACACACACACACACAGCACAAGAGGATGGAGGAGGGAGAGACAGGAAGAGAACAAGACAAGCAGTCCACTGACGTCACGCCGTGGCCTTATCTGCAAAAATATATGATACTTGTTGAATCAACAGAGAAAAAATACATGTTTAGATTTGTGCTTTTGCAATCCCAAGACTAAACTGTTGTCTAAGTCTAAGACATCTAACACCAACCTGAGAACCCACATTCAGGTGACTCTTTCTTTTCCCTACTGCAGTGGGCTATAATGAAATGTGTGTGTGAAAAATACCCTACAGTTTGACTTGAAGTGTTAGAAATTAGTGAAAGTGAAGGAATAACGTCATGTAACGAATGTTAACCCATGCTGACTAGCAGAGGGAAACTAGCCTAAAGATGTGGCGGTACTAGCCTGTCTGAGGGCTTTGACCCGTCTCTGGTTAGCTTAGGCTACATGTAGTTTTTCTCATTGTAAAATTTGATACGCATAGGTGTTTGAATCAGCAGGCTCCAGTTATTTAGATATTTAGAGTGATATTCATTGATATTTAGATATTCAGTAGATATTCAAGGCCTTGGGCTAGGGGTCTCCAGCCTTTTTTTTTCTCTGAGAGCTTTGACAAAATCCTTGTGGCCAAGAGCTACTCTACAACTACTTTACACCAGCATTTATCTGTTATTGATAGTAGATGTTACATCCTTTATCATGCTCACTTACAGGACAGCACAAACACTCAAGTGTCATCTACATTTGTGGAGAGAAAAATATTTTAACTAGGCCTATAACTTCAGTGGCCCCTTTATTTTCCGTAGTTCTGTGAAATCTGATGAGTCCTACTAACATCAACTCTCATCAGAACTGGGATGTTATCATTTTAAAGCTACCAGACAGGAAGTTTAGTCAAATCTGTTATAAGACTTATTTACATTTCATTTGACCCTTTGGAGAGGTACAATTAAGGCAGCTACGTGTCTGACCTAGGCCTACTCAGTTTAGTTTTTCTGGGTAGGCCTGATTAACTGAACTTACCAAGGGAAAAGTAACCCTAGTCCTTACCTTACCACAACCACACACACAAAAAATAATCATCAATCAATCATTTGTTTTCTAGAGGGTCCACCCAAATAAAATGGCATGCATGGACAAGGAGCGTGAACGGCACAAGAGGAGATGTCTACTCCTGGATGATGACCATGCTATACAAACCAGTGTGTTGCAGTATTTCAGGGGGAGCACGCACATCATATCTCAGGACCGTTTCGATAAACTCCTTCTTAACTTCATAGTGCAATAAATGCACCCACTCCACACTGCAGACAAACCTGAATATAGACAATTATTTGGTGAAAGTCTGTCCTCAAGGCATTTAATGTCAAGGTGGGCACTGGGGCGACTACTTGACAAGTAAGGGACTAAATGGTTTGTTTACTAGATAACTGGTTTACCTTATAGTAGGCTAATAAAGTGTTTTGTTTTATTCCCAGCAGTAAGCTTTTATTTATGTCTCAATGCTTCACATAATGCAGTGTCTACATTGTGTTAAATCATGGGCTGTTCTTTAATAAATGTTTTAATCAGTGTATCTGACTGTCATGGCACTAATCTGACATTAGGTTGGTACAACGTAAAGTAGCTTCTGATGTAGTAAACTACTTTAACCATATTTGTGTAACTTAGCTTGTTAAATTTCTATGGGTGGTAGCTTTTGTGTAGTGAAGCTTAATTTATTGTTGAGTAACTGATAGCTAAGCTCACTACACTTTCCAAGTAGCTTGCCCAACACTGTGTGTATGTATATATATATATACAGAACCTTTCAAAAAAAAAAGAATATCATGGAAAAGTTTATTTATTTCTATAATTCCATTCAACACTTTCATAGATTATAGATTCAGCACCCACAACTTAAACAATTTCAAGTACTTAGTTGTTTGTTTGTACATAATTTGGGCCTCCAGCTCATAAAACCCACAAAAACAGGAATTAAAAAAATTAGAATACTGTGAAGACATCAGCCCAAATTTTACAGGCCATGATT
>JBBPCY010000028.1:10252673-10263722 GCA_037974405.1 Brachyalestes nurse | reverse complement strand
CGTCACTCACGGTTACGTTCATAATTTGTAAACCGACTCGTTCAGTTCAGCGTTCAGGAAAAATAGGAACGTGTTCATTGGACGCGTTCAGGCACAACACTGAAAACTGATCACATTCTATCATCGGGCTTTAGAGAATGATTCAATACATTCTACCCTGCATCGTCCCTCATGCTTCCTAACGACGATACGATCACCATAACTCTCCATGCAGGCAAAATAAAGTATGAAAATACACAAATGAATCCCAATGAGCTCTTCTGACAGAGTATGTACATTAACAGTCATGTTTGATTATAGATATATGTTTTACTAACTGTGACTGCATGAATGTGACTGCAGGAACTGTTTACACAGTTAATGTGATACAGACCATCAAGTGCCTTTTTGGCAGGGTACACTACATTTTATTTTCACCTAAAACTGAGCACGTGCTCTAATTAATTTCGTCACAATTATCATTTTAACATTCTCTAATGAAGTCAAATAATGCCATGAAAATACTACATTAATGTCAGTGCAGTTTATGTCCCTGCTGTAGATAATGCTTGGTTTAGTAAGTCTGATGTTAGCTTCTATCCACAGGGGAATTATCCAGATTCTTGTCAGTTCCATTAGCTTTGATCATTCTCTCTGTTAAGTGGCATTGCCCACGCCCACAGAGCCATGCAGCTAAATTGACTTCGGTCTATACACCAGAGGGCATGGGCGATCTTTAAGTGCTGAGCTGAATCAGGAGTGTTTGAAGGATTATGCAGCTGTGCTGGTCACCTGCCCTCCTGCACTGTAAGCTGTTTTATTAAAGCTTTTTTTTCACCCTTCCTTTGATACCACTAATACTGATATGATGTTTGAGTGTTTTGGAATCGTAAGAATGGCATGGCAACCTCAACCTTAACCTTATCTAGACACATGCAAATATATATTTTTTGAAGCCTCTATGGAAAAGCCACACAATGTACAGCAGATCATGTTTTCGTTCCGTGTTTAATGTTCAGTCTTTAGGTTTTTCACAGAAGAGTCACTCTTGAAAATAAAGGTTTTTCAGTAGTAATGCTATAAAACAGGGATCCCCTACTCTGGTCCAAGAGGGCTGGTGTCCAGCACTGTTCACCTCTTCAAATGCAAACTGAACCTGGCAGGTTAAACAGGGAAGAACATGGAACTCACCAAACTGTACTGGACACCGGCCCTCCAGGACTAGAGACGGGGATGCCTGCCATAAAAAAACATTTTGGTTCCTGAAACAACTCGATATGAATTATAAATCTTAACACATTTTCCCTTCATACCATGAAGTGTACATGATTAAAACCTGGTAGTGGGAGAGGAGATGACAGATGACAGAGATGTCAGTTAATATTTTTTCCCACCCACTGGTGTGCAGTGATGTAATCAGAAGTTTTTTCCAAATTAAATGATGGCCAGTACCTTGAATATGTTTACATTTTTAGGTATTTTTTGTAAATTAGATCTTGTGAAGAACCTTTCTGAAGTTTAAGGAACCTACATAAGGTAAAGGTTCTATCAATGATTTTCTTCATGAAACCTAGGTGAGGAACGACCATTTAGAAGAGTGTGTGGTTGAGAATAATCAGTCATTTTGAAATATTGAGAAAGAAATCATTCTCTCATTCACTCAGTGTTGTCAGTGTGAACTATATTCTAATTTGTGGGTCTAAAATGCCCAAACAAGCTCCCAGTTTTACGTAATCCATGACGTACAAGAGCTTATTTTCAGCGCTGTTTTTTTCTCTGATATCTATGGTGATAGAGCTGTTTTACTGTAGGGGAGCCTCCGGCTGAGTGGGGAAGATTGAGAACAGTTTGTGCTTCTATTAGTTGCCGGGAGCCTCCAGGGACCACGGAGGGACAGACTGAACCACTCCACTGTTCTGGACTGGATGTGGGAAGAGACATTGCTCTGAATCTCTCTGCGCCAGGGTCAATGCCAAAAAACACACACACACAAAACTCATAAATGTTGGGCATTTTGGTTCTATGAGTAATAATTTACTGTGTTTCAGTGGATGTCACTATCATTTATTTTGGGCCTGACGATGGGTGGAGATTGGCTGGAGATTATTAATGTCCTTCCTATGTATGCAAGCAGCCTATAGAGAAGCAGTAAAAATTCGCTGACTCTTATGTAAGTAATCAGGTAATCTACCGATTATTTAGCGATTAATCAAGCAATCTGTGTCTTTTTAAACTTAAAACTTAACTGAGCAAAAGCAAACTATGCATAGCCGAATATTTACAGCAAACTCATTAATTTCTCTCTTTCTTTTTCTATAACTGCTTAATCCTTGCTAGGGTCATGGGTACCTGGAGCCCATCCTGAGGTCAGTAGGCACAAGGCAGGGGCACCAGCAGGACATACACATATCATTCACTCACACCTAGAGTTAATTTAGGATCCCCACTTCCCTGCCCTGCAAATAAACTAAGAATCTGTCAAAAAAAAGAGATGACTCTTGTGATAATAACACATCATCTGCAGGGAACAACTTGAATTTTGCATTTTTCTATGCAAGTGTAACATATTGGGGAAAATAAAATTAATGCATTCGTGTTGTATTTCATTTATGATGGTTGTGTGGATAAATGTGTACTTTTTCACATAACCACTTTTCAACCTCTCTTTTACCCTTAGAATTTATCAGGCTTGATTATTGTGCCTTTAAAACTGACATATACAAACAGCCTCTGTTCTGACTGCTGCTCTGTACTGTTCCTCATGCAAAAAACAGCCTGAAACACTACTTATATCTCTCTATGAATTTGTGAAACAATTTAATATATAGAAAATATCAACAGGGGTTGAGTTGTACATTTTTGATGCTTACAAAAAGTTTTCATACTTCTTACAAAAAAGTTCCATGACATGGACCCTTTAAAATATGTACTCTTATCTTGCAAATGGGCAACTATACAGACCCTTTCCAAAAAATTAGAATATCATGGAAAAGTGTATTTATTTCCATAATTCCATTCAAAACCTTACACTTTCATAGATTATAGATTCAGGGCCCACAACGTAAACGATTTCAAGTACTTAGTTGTTTATTTGTACATAATGTCACACACAACTCATCTACTAAACTCAAAGCACCTGCACAGGTTTGGGGTATTATCAAGAGGAAAATGAGGTTCACCAGACCCAAAAACAAAGAAGAGCTGACAGCAAGCATCAAGGAAATCTGGGCTTCCATAACTCCCAGGCAATGCCACAGGCTGACTGCCTCAATGCCACGGCTCACATATTATATTCACTTTACTCACATATTTTTGTTGCTGAGGCTTTCCAGAATATAACAATATTTGTCACTTTGGCATAGATGTTTTTAGTGACATGAAATACTTTAAAATGTAAAGGTGTAGCAAACTGCCTCAAAGTGCCAGAAAGGCCTCGGACCTCAGAGGGTTAAGGCAAATCGTTTTGAAAGTACCATATTTTTATTGATTTGATGTGATCCTACTTTCTCTTCAACAACTGAGAAGTAAATGGTGATGTCTTCACAGTATTCTAATTTTTTTAATTCCTGTTTTCGTGAATCTATAATCTATGAAAGTGTAACGCTTTGAATGGAATTATGGAAATAAACAAACTTTTCCATGGTATTCTAATTTTTTGGAAAGGGTCTGTATATATATATATGCACACACACACACACACAGACATACACACACACACACACACACACACACACATATAAATAAATACGAGTGTGTGTGTGTGTGTGTATTAACACTGCCTGAAGGTTCTTTATACTTTAAAACTCTTCTTCATATTTGCACATCATTTCCAGAAGTAGTTCTTTAAAGAGCCATCTATTGAAAGATTCTTGAGGGAACCAAAGGTGGTTCTTCTATCACCACTTCATCACTTCTATCACTAACTCCAGAGAGCCCACTTTGGTAGAGTATGTCTCGAAGTTCACTCTTGAAAAGGTAAAAACACAATCTGCATCCAGTGTTGTACCTGAGGTCGGCTGCCTCTCTTGTATGAGAAGCTGTAAAGCGCTCTCTCCACTTGAATAACTTAAATCACTTTAGTTTGAGAGATTTGGAGAGTAGTGCCATGCTGAGCATGGGCGCTGGGGCAAACAGTGAACACATCAGAGCAAATGCAGTTTTCAACCCCACTGCCTCCACTTTAGGCTTGCTCATTATGCAGCAGAGCCTCTGTGGTGTGAAATAGCTAATGCCATGTTTAAAGTGTTTAAACTCAGCATTTCATTTTGCATAGCTATTTCTAGCAACAGGACATGAGCCCGCTTCCATACTCTCCATGCACTGGGAAATGGACAAACTCTGTCCGTTTTCCTCCTGCGATACATTGCTTAGTGTTCACTCATGAATACTGCAAGCATACCCAGTGGGTCTAATGGCTCTCCCTTGCTCCTCCATGATTTCTCTATGACAGTGATTCCCAACCCTCTCCTGACTGTCTCTTTGAACTGCCCACTTTTGTGTTTTTCACCTTTTAAAGAGAATGAAGAATGCTCATGAAGGACTTTTAAGGGTACAATTAAAATGGGTTTACAAAAACATCATAAAGAAATCTCCAAAATCTCAACTTCAGGTCAGGTAACTTTGACTTGGACCCTGACTTTGACTTTGATGCGAATCTGTGGTACTTTGTGTCAAGCCAATGCCATTAGAGAGTTTATTAGAATGTTTATTAGAGAGGTAGTTCAAGTACAGGAGGTCTTCAAGTTAAAACACAGATCCGAGTCCTATGTAACCTGAATTTTGGTGTTAGTTGAAACACACCCTAGCCAAAGGTACTTACCTATCCTAACACAGATGTAAAATCATAATCTGGAACATAAAACCCAACTAAGCCACAGAAAAAGGAAAATGACATAAATATACTGTACTTGTACACTGTACTGTAGTAATAGTAGTGACAAATGAGTGTAAAAGCACTTTTAACAGTCCAAAATGGCGTAGATAAGTGTACTGGGGGACAACGACTCCCTCTCTCATACCACACGTTACTGTGTATACTGTGTATATTGTGTATACTGTGTATTTTTCCGCCATGCGCAAGCAAACTAGTTTGCCCTCGTAGTCTGTAAGTACGACGCTAATGGCATACAGCGAAACAAAGACTATCGTAACCCGAGGACCCCCTGTAATTCATGTACAGTTTCTAGAGTTGGGACGAGACTAAAAACAGAATTAAACAAAATCACTTTCAGTAGTGGGTATCTAGGTCCAGCTCAGGCCATGCAAAGTGAAAACAGATTGATGTTTCTAGGACCCCATTTACACCTGGTTGTTTCATGTATATCAACCATCAGGATTATATCCTGATAGAATATTCCCAAGATAACACAATACATTAAACAAATTTCAACCCAAACACTCATAAATTCAGGAGCTGGTCGGAGACACATTTTAGCCAGATGTTGTATAAGTGTAATGGCATCCATCTCTCCCAGCCATATTTAACAGCCCAAACCCCTCGTATTGCTGTGACAGCGCTTCCATCTGCTGTTCCACATATGGGGAAAAAAAGCCCACGTCCTTGCCACCATTTAACAGAGGCATCACTGCTCCTTAAACATGTGTTGCACCTCTGACTTTAATTCAGAAGACTTTTGTAGACCAAGCCAGTTAAATTAAGGCCTCCTTTATTGTTTCCTTGTCTCTATTGAATTCGTTGCATTTTAGTGCATATGGCCCATGGCTGAGATGACTGACCCCAGAGGCTAATTATTCTAAGCGGCCATCTCGGAAAGGAAATGAATAAAACTGTAATATTTGCAAAAAATCTTTTAAACACAGAAGGGGAAGCTGAAACACAACACAGGCAGTTGATTGTTGTTAATGAACTGAGGTGGAAATTAAGAATTTCATTCCAAAATACTGCATATCCATTTGGATATACATTTTGTATATAAGTTTGTGAAACGAATAACAGCTGAAATGGAAATGGAAAACATTTTTTTGAATTGGGATGCTTTACTATTAAACTAACAGGGAGGTCAGACACTGGTGTTAGATGAGAAGGCCTGGCTCACAATCTCCGTTCCAGTTCATCCCAATGGTGTTGGATGGGGTTGAGGTCAGGGCTCTGTGTGAGCCAGTCTTGTTCTTCCATACTGAACTCCTCCAGCCATGTCTTTATGGAGCTTGCTTTGTGCACTGGGACACAGTCATGCTGGAATAGAAAAGGTGCTTCCCCAAACTGTGTCCACAAAGTTGCAAGCATGGTGTTGTCTGAAACATTAAGATTTCCCTTCACTGGAAGTAAGGCGCCTGGCCCAAACCCAGAAAACAGGTGTGTCCCAATACTTTTCTCCATATAGTGTAGCACTCAGTGACCAGTAATTTGCAATTTACAAGCCTTTTTTTTCACCGAGAGACAATATGACCTCGACTGCTTTGGAAAGGAGTGGAAAAGGAGAAGAAACTGCAGAAGGCATACTTGTTTGAGTAGTCGGATAAGCAAGTAATATTCAGTAGCTTAATCGAGTAGTAATCGTTACTTTAACAGTGCACTCTTTGCTGCCCCACCTAAGGCCAAAGCTGTAGGCTCTGAGCTTTACTGCCACCTCCAGACAGGACCCTGAACTGCCAGTGGATGGAGAAAAGAGGAGGGAGGTCAGTAATATGTGACATACTGTGTGTAATGGCTTGATAATAAATAGACGAGAGATGAGAGCATTACGTGATTATCTGGGGAGATGGGCTTGTGACTCACGTATTCACGAGTGTTCTCTATAATGGACCCCAGATCTAAGCAGAAATGTCCGTCCTAATGAAGGGCCATCATCATGAATACCGCTGGCTGTACTGTAGCGCTGATTTCTCTTCGAGCTCTAAATGCACTCTGAAGTGTGCCCATGGCGGGGCTGAGATCCAGAACATTACTGTAATGCAGGGTCTTAATGACCAGCCACTGCATGCACTGCAAGTCATGCAGTAATGCTTGTTTCTTTTGCTGCTGTTGCTTACGATGTAAAGAGAGGATGAAAGGGGTCCCCGGTGCCTCTGTGTCTGCCTGTCTGACCTCTACATGAAACGAGAGAGAGAGAGATGGTCAGACGCCTTCAGTCACTCGGTGTGGATAAAGACTTTAATCCAGCAGATAGTGGCTCTTCTAGCGCTCGTCCATTACAGCGAGCTGATGGAGTCGCTCAGTCCCATCATTTCTGACCCCAGCACCCGCATACAATATGATCCTTCGCCATAAAGCCTGAAGGGCAGGGAAGAAAGGAATAAACCAGGTTAACACACTCTAGATTGTAACCCGTGTGATACGATGATGTGTTATCCTTATTGGGATAAATGACATTGTGATGAGTATTTAATGGGTACCATCAGTACTTCCAAAGCCTTGACCGGCAGCATGTTTATTTAAAAGGAGATTTAGATGGTTGCTGTATTGTTAGGACATGCCAGGAGTTATCATTTTGAATATCTGGATTCATCATTGGTAGTATTTATAAGCATGAATTTATCAAGCCTCCAAAAAATTAAATGTAGAGCAAAAAAGAGGTCTTTGATTTTTGCCATACTGCACACCGCGCTGTCCAATTACACCTTGTCCTTCACTCGCTGTTTGTACCTCAGACTAGATCATAAGAGGAATCTAATAGGATCAATATGCTCAGGGCTCTCAAGTTTACCAAATACCTGCGCATGAGATGTGCGGGATGTTCGGCCGAGCGTTGAGCGGGGGTGGTTGGGTGGCGGGAGGGTTCGGGGGATGTTGCCTTAGTTGCCGAGCGTTGAGCAGAGGTGGGGGGCAGGGGCTAGGTACTTTAGCTGCTTTAGCTGCCGAACGTTGAGCGGGGAGGTTTGTTTGCTGCTTCTTCATTTGCCGAGGACTGCTGCATCATTAGATTCGCGACCTACCGTTGAGGGTGGTGTGCAATGGGCAGCCTAGATCTGATAGAGAAAACAGATTTTCTGCATGAGAAATCAGAGTTATGGCGTGTGAAGACAGTCAGATGCGCGTGTCTCACGCTCATTGCGTGAGACTTGAGAGCCCTGATATACTGTCAGTGAAGAGGCTGTATTTTGATTATTCCCTTCATATCCTGCACAATAGCGGCTGCTTCAGCGACAAATATTGTGACAGCAGCCACCCAGAGTGTCTGTGTGCTGTCAGCGTAACTTTTCTGATGACTGGCCCGGCGAAGTTGCTGCGGGGGTGACCCTGCTGCACGGGGGCAGCATTTGAAAGGCAGATGAATGCAGATGAGAGCAGAAAGGTGGCCGAGGGCAGACAAAAAGTTCCAAAGATAACAGAGTCTTGCGTGGTGCGTCTGGGTTTTCACAAGGACGCGTGTCCGTAAAACTGGCTCTGTTTCGGTTCTGTCGTCTTGGGGGCAGACCAAGGGTTGGTGTGCAGTCAATCAGGCTGAGGGCCCTCGAGCTTAGGTTCATTTATTAAAGGACAGCAATCTCCAGAGGCATTTCCTCTGGTGCTTTGAAGAGGACAGTGACAACTTAACAATGCATGAGGGAGACAGCTCATCAGTGCAAAGTACCTAATGAATACCATGAATACCATGACAGCTATATTGTAAACATCACAAAGAACAAATGAACTAGACTTTAATTAGAGAAAGTGTGAGAAGCCAGGCTGCAATTTAAAGGCTTTCATGGACAGTGGTGTAATCTGATCTAAATATAAATGAAGAGTGAAAGAAAGCAGGCTGTGCAGCTATTGAGACATTTCATAGGTCTTATGAATGTTTTTTTGAGGGCAGCAGAGAATGATGTTTGTTTATTTGAGCTTGGGTTTGAAGTGGTTTTCTACTGTCTGTAACACTTAGCTAATTCTTTACTCTTCCAAGTGATTAGAAAGTCATAAACCCTGTCACTTGACCCCAGAGTACACCAAAATGGGACCTACAGGCAAACTAGATTGCAAATAATCTCTTTTTAAAGGGCTTGCTTAGGTAACTTCCCATTTCTGTCCCCAAACATAAACAAACAGTTTTGGCCTTGAGCCTTTTGAAAGGCTCTCAGCATTAATTACCTTCCATATGCTATACACACTTCTGTAGGATATGTTTTCTCTCTAAAAGCCTGTATAATGGGAGGGCAAAATCAAACAAATTACATGAGATTGTGTTCACTCTCAATAGCATGTGTTTGGGACTGCGTACAGCAATGGGAAAGCATAAAATGTTTCCCATATTAGTATTACCGTATTTTTTTATTTGACCATTTCATCAGACAAGTATCTAGATTGTAACCCGATAGATTATAACCACATGCTTTTACACTTGGTGGTCTAGTTGGACTATATGCAAATTAGCCCAAAAACAGCAATCTGTTGCTTGTGCTGCTCTCTATTTGTTCAACTGTATTTCAAGCAGGGACGCATCGGTCTACTTCTCGCCCAGGACGGTGCGGGTGGGGGAGGTGTTGTTAGTGTGCTGGGTTTGTTGGTGCACGCAAAAATGTGGGGCTGTCGGGGGCGAAACAAATGTTTTTGAAAAGTGGGGGGGGGTATGCTATAATGGTTCCTGCGCCCATAATTTCAAGAAATCCACAAATTTGCTTTCTTGCATTTTTTTGTCCATTTTAAGCAATTTAATGAAAAAGTCTGTAAAAGAAAATGGAAATTAGTCCATGTTTAAACAAGTACTGTCATGCACAAATTCTTAAGGATGGCATCTCATGCATGTGCTGCAGGATGCGAGATAAGAGTGTGGCTCACTGTGCAGTGATGGAAGGATTTTCTCCTTTATTTACTCCTGGTAGAGCAGTTTAAACATCCCACTGTCAGCTGTGCAGCATTGTAGAACAAACAATTCCCAGACATGAGCGGGAAGTGGCCATTTTACGAGCCACTTTCCTCATGAGCAAAACAAAAGAGAAGGATACCGTCCTGATATTGAGTTTTGGTTGCTGAATGTGGCACAGTGAAACAAATGTATGTACACTGGAAGACCCAAAATTTGTCCTAAAGTGGTTGGAGCGACCTTGATCCTGGATGCATATCCACCTCTTTTATTATGTGGCTAATCCCTACCTTGATATAATCTTGACCCTCAAGACACATGAAAAGACTAGGTGTAAAAGACCATCTAAATTGGTAGAGAGAGGGTTTATGTGATGCTTACTCAAGCATTTACGAATCACTAACCAGCCTACCTCTGTTGCAAATGACCAGAGATTTCAATCAAGGAATTTTCCATGCAGGAATTTACTTTGAGAGTGGTGTTAAAGGTTAGATGCTGTTCAAAGAGAAAGCAATATAAAAGGAAAGTATTTCCTTCAAACATTCCACAGCCTGAGAAAAAACTAAATTTAACATATAAAACAAACAAACAAAAAAGAAGCAAAGTAAATCTGAAATGATTTAATGAGAGCGGATTTTATGAGACTCTAGAATGAGCCAAAAGGCGCTAGCGTGCAGGAACACACCAGCGCCGCGTGCACACACTGTCACACTCCATCACATTTTCTAACGTACCGCCTTAGACATGAGCGTGCGACTCGGCCTGCGCGGGGCACAGAGCTGACAAACACAAACAAACAAAAAGAGTTACGCCTAACCAAGCCGGCTGAATGAGTCACTTAAAAGCTCTGAGGAGCGACGCTTCCATGCCATTCAGTGCTCATCCTCAGCCGCTTGGCTCCAATTGACAATTAGGCACACACCAACTGATACACGCAGCCAGGGAACAAGTCCTGCAATTCATCTGATCACAGCCCAGGTGCAGCATCAGCATGAGGGCCTGAGTCAGTGGGCTGCACCTTGTTAGCTTCGAAGGTTTTCTGGCATAAGCTACGCTTTGTCACCTTGAAGCTAAATTCCTACCTCAGCATTGAGAAGAATAAACATCACATGGCTCATTATTTACTTGAAAAATGAATCCTTGCCCCTGCATTGAGAGTAATAAACATCACTAGGCTCATTTATTACTTGAAAAATGAAATGTTGGATTAACTTGGGGCCTAGTGGTTAAGGTGTTCATCCTGTGCTCTTGGCTGCCCGCTGCTTCACTTGGTGAATGGGTTAAATACAGAGAAGAATTTTGTGCTGTTCACACTGTGTGCTGTGGTGTG
>JBBPCY010000028.1:10234002-10252573 GCA_037974405.1 Brachyalestes nurse | reverse complement strand
GCTGCTTCACTTGGTGAATGGGTTAAATACAGAGAAGAATTTTGTGCTGTTCACACTGTGTGCTGTGGTGTGTTCACGTATGACAAAATGGTAACTTTACACTGAAAAAGGTTCCAGTGTTATGCAGCTTCCAAGTTACTTGAATGAGCAACACTTTCTACTTGACTCCTCCAAGGAACATCATCTAGATCTGCCATCCCTAAATACAAGGCAAACCCAGTCCATACTTTTCTCTTTTGTGGTTCCCCGCTGGTGGAAAGAGCTGCCTAAGCGCAGCAGAATCCCTCTCTAGCTTCAAAAACCTCCCGAAGACACATCTGTTCAGAGAACATCTCCTCTCCTAAAGCACTACTTCTTCTTGCACTATTACTACATCAAGATTTTAGCACTTAGTACTCTTCTCTGGTTCTCACAATGTCCTAAAACTTGAGTGTTTCCTCGTATCGTAAGTCACTTTGGATGAAAGCGCCTACCAAATAAATGTTATGTAATGTAATGTAATAATGTAATGAATGCAATTAATTCAAGCTAAAATACAAATGTGATTTGAACACACTCCAATTTTGGACTCTATTCAACTAATGAAACTAGAACATACAATAAGTTAATTGGCTTTTTAGTTAAGTTGTTATTGTACTGCTCAGCTTCAGATTCAGCTGCTGGGTACATGGTAACACACAGTTACGGCCACCAACTGTCACGTCTCAATACCAGATCTCCAAGCACGAGGCACAGAGACAGGCTTCCATTTTTCTGCCGTCTTTATTCCACAAAACAAGAACAGAACAAAACAAAACCAGGCTCGAGGGCCGATGCGATTCCAAAAAGCTCAGACACACACAATCAGGTAAAGAATAACAGTGAACCCACAACCAAACTCTAAACCAAAACCCCTTTTATACATAAACTAAATCAAACCCTTAATAAACCCCAGCTGTGACTAATAAATCAGAAACACAAGAACCTTTCAAAATAAAAGCACAAACCAAACCATAAACAAACTTAATAAGGGTGACCCCTAGCGGTCACCCACTGTCAGACCCCAGACCTGACACCAACAATGAAGCAAAGAGGTCAACTTAAGAGTACAGGAAGGATAGTGATATCCCCAGTTGGATAGAGGACATAAGAAGGGTGAATAATATAAGGAGGGGTGGCAGGTATAAATGGGCTAGAAGGGATAATCTCTCCTGCTCTTTAACACAAAAGAGTAAAGAGACATTACTTAACAAGGTATTATTTAACAAGGTTGCATTGACCAAACAAACACTTATGAAATAAATTAGTACAGAGCATTGAAAAAAATCAGTTGCATGCACTTGTTAAGTAACATGAACATTAAAACCGATAAACTGATTTCATGTGTGATTGAGGAACAGCAGGCTGGACCTTCTGATGGGAACGAGGTGTTTCTGAACTTAATAAATCTTTGTACTTAGTACTTGTACTTGGCACATACTTTCATTCCATCAGGTCAAGTAGGTTTTATTGTCATTTCAACCACACACACACAGTGCAGAGTGAAATGAGAGTCGATTCACCATATGTAGATTTTGTTCCCTCAAAAAATATACTCCCGATGGATCAGCCATACTATATTTGTGTCTAAAGCTTACTTTAGTCTAGGGGACTATCGTAGCCACTGGAAGTTTAAAACTGATCAATTAACAATGTGAAATCCACATGCCAAAATCACACACTTGCCTCAAACCATATCAAGTTAAGTAGTCTCAAACAGACTTGCTCAAATGGCTATAAAATAAACAAGTACCACTTTACAACAAGATTACACTTATGAAGTATTTATAAATGATAAATAATCAGGTTGTTAATTAGTTGTAGACAGTTTGTAAATCATTAATAAGCAGTTATAAACTAGTTATAACATTACATTGAGCAGGCTCACTATTTGGCAAGTGATAGTAGTAGCATATTAACAAAGATCTGATGAAGTTGACAGTTTAGCATTCTGCCTGGAAGAGTGGAAGCTAAGCAACTAGCAAGATCTGAGACTGTACCTGCATCAATGTATGACAAGTGTTAGAACTTGTTTATAACTGCTTACTGATGATTTATAAACTGACTACATCCTCATTAACAACCTGATTATAAATCAATTACAACAAGTGTATCCAGTAAACATAAAGTGTAAAGTGTATCCAGTAAACATAAGTGCAGAATTCAAGCTGCTAGTCCTGTTTTTGGTTATGCACATTCAGTGCTAAGATTTTAATACATTTTTAATATTTGTTCATTTGACTTATCCCCATTCCTTAAACCGTGCATCTGGAACAGAGGCATTTCAAGATGTTGTGATTGAAGTGCTGAGCAGGCCTAGCTGTGGTGTATACTGTATGTGCATTCATAGTTCATTTTTCTTCTCTGACAGGGTGTCACTGATGACAATGTCTAAGGGGGCTTCATCTCAGCGTAGGCTGGGCTGGCATTTCTCCGCCGCTCTCTAGTGCTCTAAATGGCCTGGAACTAACGCTCGATTAAAAGAGCCAAATTAGTGTCTGCTTTAATTAGCTTTTCTATTTCAGCACTGAGGGATAGTGAGTGGAGTTTTTTTTCATCTCTCACGCGTCCACTGGGTAAATAAATAATTATCACCTTATAAATAAATGCCTAATTCAGGAAGAGAATTAATGAAGGAGATTACTGCAACAAAAGGACAGGGAATGGGGGCTTCAGTGAAAGGTGAGCTTTTGCATGGATTGTTTCTGCTAGAAATCTCAATGGTATTTGGATGCACAAATTGATAGGCAATGTCTGATAATGGCTTTGATAATGACTTCATGTCCACGATTGCTAAGGCATGCACTAAGGTTACTAAGGCAGTCATGAGAATCATGGGCTGTTGCCAGTGTTCTTATGACTGCTTATGACTGTTAGTGATGATTTGCAAAGGTTCGACTGTATGGCTTGGTTATTTATATCTGTGAAAGTGGGTTCTGCATTAGAAAGAGGGACAGAGAAAGAAATGGAAGGTTGGTAGGAGAGGCCAGTGGTAAAACATGTAAATGACATCTGATGATCAAATAAAGCAAGTTCTGCTGCATTACAGATGCGGTTCTAGAGGTTAGAACTTTAATCTGGCCTGACATGGTTCTTTTTAATTTGGACTGAATATAATCCAACAGCATTCTACTTTAATCCCACTAGACTTCACAGGTTTTTATCTGAGCAAAATTCAGCCTGAGCCCAGCAAAATTCTGTCAAAATCCATCTATAACCTAACAAAATTCTCTCTAAACCCAATTTTAGCTCAACGTATTCTGTCTGAACCCAACTGTAGTCCAACACTACGGTCTGAAACTGACTACTATCGAGGAAAATTTTGTCGACCTGACCATATTTTAAAAAAAATGCTGTCCAAACGCAACTGTCTGTCAACAAAAATCTCTTTGGACTCAAGTCCAATTCATAACTTGTGTTATTTTGTTAGTCCTTTACCTCAGTCAGTCTTTCAGTCTGTGGCTATACTTTCGATTAGAAGCTCCAAACATGGTCTGACGATAGTATAACTACATGTAAATTACATCTCAGCTGTCTGATTTGACCTCAGTTATGAGAACATCATTGGGATAGAGGTTGTGCCTGTCATGGGCAGCATAAAAAAGAACGTATTCTCACTGATGTGTATATGGTCTTGTTACTGTGTTGCAGTTTTGGATTAGGTAGAATGATAATTAGACTATAAGATATAGCCTGATTTTAAGACATTGTGGAACATGCCCCTGTTAAAAAGAAGAAGTGTGATGGACTTCCACTACAACAAATGTTATAGTCATGACAACAGTTCCACATCAATACATACAGCCATGGAAAATAATAAGAGACTGCATCATTTTTTTTCTGGTCATTGCTTTTGTAATTTGTGAGAGTGTGTCTGTGTAAAATGTGCATGTCACTATTGTTTTATACACTATTGACCACACTTGATTCAAAATTCCAAACAATAAAATGTTTGGAGGAAATTAAAAAATAATATATGTAATTTATTATACCTTGATAATGTTAAACTACACAGCACTCATATTATTTTACAATTGCAGCAATTAAAATAGGGATGTTACGTGCATGTTACAGGTAGCCTTGGTTAGGGCGTACACCCTGCGATCAAAAAGTCTTGGGTTCAAGGGCGCTGTGTGGCTTCACTTGTTGAATGGGTTAAATACAGAGGAAGAATTTTTGCTATACAAACAATACTGCACTCACAACACATATGGAGGCATTTTTTATTTATTACACAGCTCACACTGCAATAGTTAATAAAAGAATAGCAACCTGTGCATTTTACACACACACACACACACACACATTGCCGTAAATTGTACAATCAGTGAACAGAAAAAAGGGAAAAGTGGTCTCTTTTTTTTTCCCATGGCTGAATATTCATCAGTATCTGTTTCAAGCAACATGTTAGTCTACATTCATTCTGGATCAACTGCTTAGAATGCATTTTTAGAGCATTTTCAAATAATGATTTCAGATTTTGATAATGTCAAACTTTAGTTGAGGGTTACTGTTTATCAGTTGGCATTTCTGGCTTTTAAGTTGGTGGTCTCTGCTCCCTGCTCTAACGGACCCACCAGCTCTGGAAGGGCTTTTTATTTAGCTGATTAGTTGTGTCAGTTGTAAAAAAGCAGGGAAGCCACCGAACTGAGCAGGCAAAATGTACCCCAGCACTGTGACTAGGAGCCACTCTTTAAAGCAACTGAGGAAACCAGAACTGTAGACGGGAGTGTGTATATGTGTGTGTGTGTGTGTGTGTGTGTGTGTGTGAGGAGGAGTGGTAATAAGTGTCTCTCAGTGCACTGGAGCTACCCGTATTATACCAGGCACACCTTCCAGCTGACTGACTTTAGCTGACCTTAAATCTGATGACTGAAGGCCAGTTGAATGGAGTAAATGGACTGAGTGTGTCCACCCGCAGAGATACATTCAGTTCAGCCCTCCAATGAATGACCATGATTAGAATTAGAGTCTGAAAACTTTAATGATCCCAGAGGAAATTGCTTATGTAAAATACACCATGCCATTTACACAAAATGCTTTGGTCAGTAAGAAACGTGGATATAAATAGTACAGATGAATAAACAACATTTCTGCTGAAATAGTGTACCAGTTAACACAAATGGGGGTTTGGAGACGTTCTCTATACAGAGTCCATTGTCAGTGGCAGAAGAGCCATGTGTGTGTTTACATACAAACAGCCTAGCTTTGTTTCATGGGTTCAGGTCCTCCTTGTTGACCTTGTTGACTTGAAAGAGTGTGTCTTTATCCTTCACAAAGCTGCGGTTGCCTGTCATGTGCACTCAGGACTAATGGAAGCTGATGGACGTGAGCACCTACAGGTCCTGAGGGACGCACACAGACACACATACACACGCAAGCACACACAAACATACACCAAGATAAGAGAAAAGCCTAGGGCTGTTTCACATCTTCACATGAAGGGACTCTGCCAACATGCAGTGTCCTTATTCAGACAGGTCAGTGACTTCAAAGAAAAGATGCAGATAGGAGTTAACTATTGATCTAAGTGAATCTTATTAGAACCAGTGTCTGTGTATACAAACCTTTTTTGTCATTTAATTATTTTTTATTTGTTTCCCAAATAAAATTCATTATAGAAATATAATCAGTGGTCAGAAGTTTGAAACTGTGTTAGAGCCCAAGTGATGTTTACTTCTAGAAATGTGCAGTTCTCATTGGCATGAATTAAAGCATTTCGCAATTGTTTAATTATGTTTATGATTTTTCATTCATACCTCATTTAAAGTAGCAGAGAAAATCTGTCAAAATTCTACACTCCAAACATTCTTGTTACTCTTACTCTTGTTAGGACAACATCCTCTTACAGGATGAGTATAAAACATTCCTAACTTTGAATAGATGTTTATGTCCAAGTTGTTTTGGAATATTTCTGTTTGGCTATTCATTGTGAGACTTTTTTTTTTCCAAGTTTGAAACCAGTGTAGACAGAGAAAACTATTTTCAAAAAGTATTTTCAAACTATGTCAAAAAATTAAAACTGACAAAAATATTGATACAATATATTGTTTATGCTATTGTGCATATTATCTCGTATGACATAAAGAGAAAAAAATCCATGTTTTTTTTTTTAATTTCTCAATACTGAAGTGGAAAGAAGTCATAAGAATTAAATACACACACACACACACACACACACACACACACACACACACACACACACACACATATATATATATATATATACATAGCCTTTGTTTATGTATTTGTATTTCATGTGGGTATGTGTAGTTTTGGTCATAACCCCACCTTTTATACTGTTCAAATGTGTCTTGTTCCTGTCTCCTCCCCCTACCCAGGTGTTTCCCACTGTCTAGTCAGTGTATATATTTTTGTTTATATATTTTGTTAACCCTGGAACCCCATGTTTATGTTTGTGTTTCTTGTTTTTTGTATTAAACATTTGCAATTACACCATGTCTTCCTTGACAGACATTCATCTCTATTCACCATTTTGGTGAATTTTGGTTAGTTTCCCAATTAGTTTCACCTGCCCCTTGTTTCCTCCTACTTATTAAAGCCCAGCCGGCCCAGATCTCATTGTCCGTCCTCTCTCATACTTACCCAGCTGCTGCGAGTGTGTTTGCTTGTGAACGTTTTCTTTTCAGCTCTGATCCCCAGTTTCTGCTCTGCCTGATTTGTACCATTATGTGAAAATGTAGCATCTATGTAGTGGACATTTGCTATCCT
This sequence comes from Brachyalestes nurse, assembly GCA_037974405.1. Taxonomy (NCBI): domain Eukaryota; kingdom Metazoa; phylum Chordata; class Actinopteri; order Characiformes; family Alestidae; genus Brachyalestes; species Brachyalestes nurse. The sequence continues at coordinate 10,245,823 of JBBPCY010000028.1, read as the reverse complement.
CTGGGAGTCTCGCTGTTTGCTTCATGAGGGCCTCAATCGAAGAAAATACACTTTATGCACCTCCTGCAGGATCCTGGAAAGACTTCACCTGTAAGTATTCTGTATCTAACTAGTTAAAGAAACAGTCAGCTTTCCCATATGGTCTAGCGCTTAGGATTCCTGATTTTCACCCAGGTGGCCTGGGTTCGACTCCTGGTACGGGAAGTTCCCTCTTGGGGCAGCTGAGTGGCGTTGTGGTTAGGATGTTGCCTTTGCATACAGAAGGTTGTGGGTTTGAATCCCAACTGATAGTGTCCTCACTGAAGTACCCTTGAGCAAGGTGCTGTCCCCACACACTGCTCCCCGGGTGCCCTTCATTGGTGGAAACCTCCTGCTTCATTTGGTGAATGGGTTAAATCAGAGAAAGAATTTCACATTGTTCACACTGTGCTATGCTGTGGTGTGTTCACGTGTGCCTATAAGGGGCCACTTTGCTTTAACCTGTCTGAACTGTATGCAAACTGGAGCACAGGTCAGAGTCCCACTGATATCACTCCTGTCTTCCCTTATCTGTTTCCCTGCGTGTTCATTAAAAGCCAACATCTTAACTCCTGCATGTGCATTTCCTGCCTATGCACCCACAGCAATCGTGACAGATGGATGGACGCACCTCAGTGCCCCCATCATCCACCAGCAGCAACAGTATCATGGAATTCGCTAGGACCAGCTCAGCAATGTCGTGGTTGAACTCGTTGCTTACTCTTGCCGCCAGTGGCCCTGCTGTCAGTTCTGGCAATGCTGCTGCCTGCTCCAGCCTTTCAATAAATCAGTCAAGTCTGTTAAAATGTTTTTTGTCTATGGTGCTGGCCCACCTGATCCTGCCACCCAGGCTAGCCCACCCATTCGTCTCTCTGTGCCCCCAGACCATTGTGAACAAACCCAGTATTCAGTTTTACGCCACTCCCAGCATCAAATGAAACCACAAACCACAACCATTAAAAGCCCCTATTCATACCTCCCAGTCTACATATCCCTACAGCATTCATTTCTGGCGAGGTCTTTATTGCCTCCAGGGCCACAGCTCTGGAGCCATGGGACTGCACTACTGAGCTTCATCATCAGAACTGAAACCTGGGCGATGGAGGAATACGAAGAACTCAGACTGAGTTTTGCATGGAAGATCGCATTCAGTACCACATTATGCTTTTTATGGGTTTTATGGGTTGGCCAAAGCATGTTCATAAACATGTTCTGTGACATGCTTAAGTGATATGTTATTGTTTATATTGATGACATCATGATGTCTTCTATGTTTGAAACTTCCAGCAGTTAGTGAATCCCTTGGGCCAGGAGAGCATGTGGACGTAGCCAAGCCATCTACGATTTCTGAATGGCCTGAGCCCTGCTTGGTGAAAGAAGGTTCGCAAATTTCAACCACAGGTTCATCCGAGGCTTTGGTATGGTATCTGTACCTCTGTTTAACTTCCTTAAGGGAAAATGTGATTGGTCACCCATTGGTCTCACAGCTAGAAAAACATTGAAGAAACTGAAATCACTGTGCTGAAAATATCAGATCCTGCCTTGGCTTGGGGCAGCTGGTATCCTAGTGGTTAGGGCGTTTAGGAAGTCATGGGTTCGAGTCCCAAGACTGCTAAGCACCTCTGAGGTATCCTTGAGTAAGGTACCATCCCCGCATACTGCTCCCCGGGCGCCGTGTTCCTGGCTGCCTGCTGTGTGCTGTTCACACTGTGTGCTGTGGTGTGTTCACGTATGACAGAATGGTCACTTTCACTTGGATGCCTCAGAGGTCAACCTGGGGGCAGTACTAACCAAGCACCATGAATGCACAGTAAACTCCTCCCCTGCACCTTCCTTATCAAGAAGCTTTCAGAGGTGGGAACCACAAGCTGGCTGCCATCAAAGCAGTACTAGAGGTGTGGCTTTGACTTATTGTCCTTTAACCAAAAACAGCAAAGCGGATGCTTTTGTTATGACCCTACATCTACACCCATCACGCCCCCTCTGTGTTGTTGGCTCCCATCACGTGTGTCAATAATCCAGTGGCCAGGCAGCACTCCATGCCCCATGGTTGTCTCGCCACCCCAAAAAGCCTGCAATAAGTTCCTGCCTCAGTCGATACCCCGTAGCCCATGGATTTGCCAGTGTCCGGAGGCTGCATTGCGGTTTTGGTGGCGGTGGACCGGTTTTCACTGTCGGTTCATTCCCTATGAATCTCTTCCCTCTCCCCTGCAGGTTGCTGAGGCTCTATTCCAATCAGTGTTCTGGTACTACAACATCCCAGAGGACATTATGTCTGACCACAGTCCCCAGTTCATAGAGTGTAAACTCTTACCTGACCTCACTGACCTTCCTTGAATGCACTGTTCAAGAGCTCAGCAGGTTCTTCTGGGCATACTGCCATAGCCAGCAGTATGACTAGTCAGTTATTGGCGTGTGTACCGGGTTACAATACCTGGAGGACTGGGAGGGGCATGGTCCTGAGCCCAGACCTCATTACCGAAGCCCATATAAGGTTTATGCTAACTGTTTGTACCACAAGTTAGAGCCCCTTTGGTACTGCATATTAATTAATGGACATCATCTTAACTCTTGCAGCACATGCCTCTACTGCCTATGGACCCACAGCAGCAATAATGACAGACATATTAATCAGCAACTATCATTAATTACTTGGTAACTGCTGTGTAAGTGATATGTAAAGTTTTTTGGAACCACTGAACCGGTTCTTAAAGTGAGTAATTAAGACTTATAGTCACTGAGTTAATAAACAAGGTCAGCAACAAATTTTTCCATGAACAGGGGCTTGATCGAGAAAGCTTAGCTGTCACCCTCAAACAACTCATCTGTCTCACTCTGTAGGGGAGTCATGATGAGGTAATGATGCAGAGCCAGACAGGCTCCTATAATGGCTGACAGAAATTAGGAGCGGAGTGAGGTGAGCAAAGAGGTGTTGAACCAGAAAGTGAGCGAGTTGGAGGTGCAAAGACACAGCGGAAGAAATGATGACGACGATGATGATGATGATGCTAGACTATGATTTCACTTGTAAAAAAAATTTAAAAGTATTTGCTTGGGATCAGCTCTGTCTTAATTTATTACTCTCTCACACTCTTTCTGTCCCTCTCTCCCCCTGTCTCTGTGCCTTCACACTGCTGTCTATTCTCTACCACTCTCTACCCATACAATAAAGTAATATACTGAAAACAAATGATAATATATACTGCTTATATTTTGGAATATAATGGTATCATGACTGTCATAAAAAGACAGTTAATAAATAAAAAGCACAATTTTAGTAAGGAAATAAAAAGCACAATTTTAACACGCACCAATATAATGAAAATGTGGGCCATTTCTTATGACATATTCATTTTGAAACGTGCACAGAATTGAAAATAAAATGTAAAAAATGGGAGCACAATGTTATGATACAACATGCGAGATACATTTCAAGGGAGGTCTCCAACTCTGTCTTTTTATCGTCTGAGAGTATGCAAAGCTTAGAAAGATTGAGGACACATCCACTTGCCCAGCTGTGCCTGTCCTTAAGGGGTCAGATCAGATAAAAGCATGGGTCGTGCTGGCTGCATACCCTCTCAGAACAGCCCGAGCAAGCATGAGGTCACTGCTTGAGCCTCACTGGGGTTGCTGAGACTGCATCAAAGTAGGAGGAACTCTTTGAAGTGACTGAATACCAGCTTGTAGTGAAGCCAACTATGACAGTTCAGACTCACTGCTGCTGGTCCTTAACTCTTCCAGACAGAACTGGACGCTGGAAGGCTGCAGCGAGGACTTCTCTCCACTGACATTTTGAGTTGGACCGACTGGACCTCTGGGGCTCTTCCGAGTGGCTGTGGCCTTTTTCAAGGCTGCAGTCTGCTCCTCCAATGAAATAAGTCAACACTGAGGTAATACACACTGACAAACACTCATACTAAGTTTATCGAAGACCTGGAATACTTACTGCAATGCAATCCATTCACAATAGTTCAAAAGTAGTGCTGTTCTATAAACCTACTGCATAGCTGGACAGAATATCATGTTGCTTTTATACTGCCAGTATTTCACTACCAGTATGTAAAGTTTCTCTATGGCAAAAACACAAAATGCCATGTACATGCCAGAATAACCCTAACCTAATGCAGCCTAATCAGTGAAATGAGAGTGACCGTTCTGTCATATGTGAACACACCATAGCACACAGTGTGAACAGCACAAAATTCTTCCTCTGCATTTAACCCATTCACCAAGTGAAGCAGCAGGCAGCCAGGAAAACGGCACCCTGGGAGCAGTGTGTGGGGACGGTATCTTGCTCAAAAGTACCTCAGAGGTGCTTAGCAGTCTTGGGAATTGAACCCATGACTTCCTTATCACAGGGCAGACACCCTAACCACTGGGCTACCAGTTTACAGTGACTGTAAGCCAAGCAGAGTCTCTATTGTGGCTATAAAAGGCAGCAGGACAAAAGGTTACCATGTATTTCCTTACAATATTTACATAGGGACATGGTGCACAATGGCTACTTTTGAGTCAGTGTTAACATGATAGGATTTTTCTGACATATCCATCTAGGCTAGTAGAGAGTTTCTAAATGATATAAGGGGGACATTTAGCTACACTATACCTTTCGTGGGAAAATGGCACCATGGGACAGTGGGTTTCGATGTCATCTTGCACAAGAAGGTCCTGTGTTCAATTCCTGGCTGAGTGGCTGAGGGTCCTTTCTGTGTGGAGTTACATGTTTTTCCCAAGTCCACATGGCAGCCCTGGTTATAGACAACGAGATCAGAAAATGGATGATAGTAATACTAACCATGAACTATTTGTTGTTTCAGAAACCTTGGAGGGGGGCTCTTCAGACCTGTAGTATCTGCTGTTTGCATTTTGGGGAAACATTTGCCATGTTGTTCAACCTGTAATGTGCATCATTTCCAATGCACTGTTGTGATCACTTTCCTTCACTAACAGGGGCCTGTGTGAGTTCTCACTGTGCCTGAGGGCTTTCACATGTTAAACAGAGAAACTTGGCAGTTGTCTTTTAGCAAAGGCAGCAGTTTCCCATCCAAACGTTTGCTTAATATAAACATTTTCCTTGTTTATTCAAAACTGTTAATGCTATTGAAGCTCCTATTGATCTGTGTCTGTATTATATATTTGATGTATTTGTGCACATGTTTATGAATATATTTGATTTTTCAGTTCTCATATATCAGTTCCACTTATGTTTTTAATGTAGGATTTTGGTGTGTCTTTAATTAATTTATTTTTTTAAATATTTAATCAACGATTGACCAGTTTTAGGCTAAATGCTGCTTTAAACACACACACACACACACACACACACACACACACACACACACACACACACGTTTCCTTTTTTAAGGGTCTCATTTGACTTAATGTACAATCCATCTTATCAGTGAGGGCCTTAATGACACCCCATTGTGAACTCCTGAAAGTTTGAATGAGTGACTAGAAAGAGAAGCCCTCAGCTGAAGCATTTTGATATGTAAGACACGCTAAATTGATTGAGAAGAAAGCCTGCCTGATAGATTAAAACTCCTGAACCTCTGCTAAGCCTCCACTATTCACCTCAAAGTTGTTTTTGGCTGTTTTCATCCAAGAACAACAAACATTGCTGATTAAGATCCTTGACTGATTCTGCTTCAGTCATCATTTCAAAGAGCTAAATAATAAGATATGGCCACTCGAGCTCGTAGTGAGGGGTTTTAAAAGCAGCTGGAGGAGCCGCACGTTCAGGCTGCGCTCTTATCACGAAAGGATCAGATGGTGCTCTGCTCACTTGTAATTTGGGCCTTGTTTACCGATACATTGTGCCAATTAGCTTCTCTCTCAGGTAAGTCATCCAAGAGCTTCTGATGAAGGAAAGTAATTAAGGCTGCTCCTCAGCACCTGCCTCGCACTCCCATGCTGGCTCCGTTAATCACCTTTATCAGGCTGAACAGGAGACTCCGCATGCTGGCCTCTCTCACACAGCCAGGCCAATGCTACACTGCCTCCTGGGACATCTTTAATAACATGCTATAGGCTGTGTGTGTGTCAGACAATCATCCGGCGCTGTCTGACTATTAGTTTTGCTGCTAAAACTTTGACAGGTCTTTTCTGTTGTTATTTAGCTGAGCAAGGACATGCACCAAACTGTTTTTCTTAACATACAAATGCTGTGTAATAATTCTTGGATTATTTTCCAATGCTTGAAGTGTCAAGGTTTGGCCTAAAAGTTGACGTGACCATATGCTTTTCTGAACGTATGTCAAAGGTTTGGTTTAAATGTTCTCAAAACACTTGTACGGTTTGAGTGGTCATGAGTGCTGACATCACAAGGGGAAGTACTCTACATCCCAAGCTAGTACTCTCGCAAATATTTACACATTTACATATCACGTGTAGCATGTGCTATTGTGTTCCTCACCTGGTAAATATTTAACACGTTAAGTTATTGCAAACTGATAAGCAAACATTTACTTTCATTAATAAAAAAAATATTAAAGCTAAGTGACCTTAACAGTGCATGTGGAAAAAAATATGTTTGAAGTGGACAAGCACAAGTGGTGGTTTGAGCACTTATCTGTGACTCAAGTACTCATTTGTGGCTTTGTGGTTTAGCTTTTTGATACAGTTTATAAATGTGTTCATAAACATAGATTTGGCGAGAAGAAGGGCGATGTGTTTCCTTCAGTGTTTGGGGAGGCATTAAATATTTACTCTCTTCAAACCTTGGGCATTGCTTTTTAACAATATATTGTGATTACTTTTGCTCATTATATTTGACCAATACATTTTTAAAAATCATATTTTTTTAAACAATCTTAAACAGAGAGGACCTTCGGTTTATGTTCTTCATCATATCTTTATATCCTTATGCACACAAGATGCAAAATGAGCCAGATCCACTTTTCTAAGGCTGTCAAATTTGTTCAAAACTAAGCCTACTGAGACTACATGTGATAATGTTAGAGACTGCCAGCTTGGTACCCACTGAAGACTATAGATCTACCCTGGGCAGCTGGTGGCCTAGTGGTTAGGGCCTAGTTCCCCCTGTGATCAGAAGGTCATGGGTTTGAATCCCAGAACTACTAGTGGCACCTCTGAGGTATCCTTGAGTAAAGTACTGTCCCCACACACTGCTCTATGGGCGCTGTGTTCCTGGCTGCCCGCTGCTTCACTTGAGTGAAAAAGTTAAATGCAAATGTTGTGTGTTCACGGACGACAAACGGACACTTATACACACTAATACTTAATAAGACTAATGCTTCGTTAGCAATAGCTAGCTTGATTAGTAGGTCTCTCAGATTAATGCTTACTAACCCACTAAAGCCGATTCTTTGTAGTGAATCAGACGAGTCGATTCTTTATAGTGAATCAGAAGAGCCGACTCCCTTCGAGTGAGAGCCGATTCACACAAAGCATTCATAAATGCCAAGTTGGGCTATAATATGAGGCTACAGATGATGATAATAAACTAAGAGCCGTTTGGGAGGCGAAAGAACCTCTCTGAAAAGAGCCTAACCAACCCTCACTATCCTGCGAACGTACAGTGTGAACTGCGATCAGACTCGTGAGAGTGAACATCATTCACGGTTGCGTTCATAATTTATAAACCGACTCGTTCAGTTCAGCGTTCACAAAAAATAGGAACATGTTCAGTGAACGCCGTTCAGTGAACGCCGTTCAGTGAACGCCGTTCATTGAACGCGTTCAGGCACAATACTGACTACATGTCTGCCAACTAGTGGTTGGGAATACAAATGCTATATCACATGATATTGGTAACTACAGTCTATTTTATTTATGATGACGTCTTATCGCAATTCTGCAACTTTGGCGCTTAAAGGGTTAAATATAACTTGCATATTGCAAATTTAATGGCACTTTATTTATGATATGCTTGATGCCAGTAATCAGTTTAAAACATACTTTCTTTTGCAAGCTATTGTATGAAGCAGAAAGTAAATTAAAATTTGACCTAAAGTTTGTTTAAATACCAGAAAGGCCCGAATGGACTTTGCCATTGCTCTTAAGGTAATACTCTTACAAATATTTACACGTCATATGATTTTGTTTTCTTTGCCTGGCAAGACTTTAATGTTAATGTTAACAAGTAATTGCACTTCCATAAGGCAAACATTAATATTTGAAAAAAGAAAGAACCAGAATAAAGGAAACAATGACAAACACTTGAAACTTATTTGTCATTTTTATTACTATACAGTCCACTTTATTAGGAACATGACTGTTATTAATTATTAACCTATTACACTAGACTGTTATTATTATTATTAGGCTATTAAAAACCATGACTGTTAGATGAAAGACTTCAGCTTGGGTCATAAACTTCAAAGTGAATGTGAATTCATTTTCTTGTAGAAGATGTTAACATATTTGTTTTTACTTTTGTAGTATTAGAGTGACTTTCAGTAAAGAGCTTTGGCATAGTGCTGCGGTTTTAAATCAGCATCTTTATGAGTATGACAACCATTCCATGCCAGTGTCTGTTAAATTCCTACACAAGCACCTCATTCAGCTTTATGAGGTACTAATTAGTGATCACCTGAATCAAATCTTATATAATGAGGAAATCTATAAAAAAACACTGCTGTAATCAATACTCTCTTCTAGCAATGTGACCAGTTGGATGGCAAAACACTACTAGAAGTACGTCAAAGGTAATTACTGTCATTTTGTTTAAGACTAAACAAGAGATTTGTTTTCTATGAATTATTTAAGTTCTATAAACACTGCATCATTTCTTTTACGTTGATGTTTCGTCATTTTCTTTAATATTATGCTTTAAAGAATGATATTTTTATTTGGAAATTTGGAGAAATATTGTCAGCAGTTCTTAAAAACTAAGGCAAAGCTGTGCAGTTTAATACTTGCACCTATAAGAGAAAACTGCAGCACCTGAGAAACTGAACATTTTTTCAGTGGTCTCTTTATATACTGCTCAAAAAAATTAAAGGAACACGTTGTAAACACATCAAATGTCAGTGGCCTCCACTGAGTGTTCCCTTAATTTCTAAACAAAATTGCTAAACAAAACTCCACAGCCCACACCCCTCCTGTACCAGGCAATAGTAACCATTTATATATATGAATGGTTACTATTGCCTGGTACAGGAGGGGTGTGGGCTGTGGAGTTTTGTTTAGCAGCCTGATTGCTTGGGGGAACTGTTCATCATTCTAGTAGTCCTAGCTTGGACAGACCTGTATATTCGTATATTCTTCCTGAGAGCAGGAGGTCAAACAAATGATAGGCTGGATGTGAACGGTCTCTGATGATGCTGTGAGATCAGCCTAGGCAGCAGGTGTATATGTTGTGTGGTACCTGGGGCCTGAAGATTTTCCCAGTAGTCATTATTACTCCCTGAAGAGTTTGCTGCTCCGCCTTTGTATAACTGTTGAGACACACTGAGCCACACATGTCAGCACACTTTCGATGGCACAGTGAAAGAATTTCACCTGAAGAGCGGGGGTAGCTTTGGTTTCTTCAGTTGTCACAGGGGGAAAGGGGCGCTGTTGAACTTTCCCAATCACTGTGGGGGTACTGGTGCTCCAGGACTGTTCCTCAGTCACTTTCAGGCCCAGGCACCTAAGACTGTCTTGCCATTTATTTCGATTGGGGTGTGGCTGCGTTGTCATGGCTTGCGAAACTCCACAATTACTTCGTCTTTGTGATGTTCAGTGCTAGATTGTGACTGATTCACTCCTATACACAGACTCACCGTTAGAGCTTAGATCGTGCCCAAAAAATTAAACCCGACCCTACCCGAGCCCGAGCACCTTCTGTCCGAGCCCAGCCCGGCCCAACACATTAACTGTAATTATCGGCCCGAGCCCGATTTATACCCGACACGTTTTTAATACGTGGGCCGTTATAACTCACGTTCTCAACTGTGGGTGCGTTCGTAAGCTGACACTCTGAGCTTAATCACGACCTGGCCCGACCCGGCCCGAGAATAGTGGCAGGAAATATCGCAGGCCGGGTCGGGCTCGGGCCGGGTTCGGGTTCGGGCCAAGAATCTAAACTCTACTCACCGTTGTATGAGACGAGTCCAAGCTGCGGTATTATCTGTACATTTAAAGAGTTAGAAGATGAGCGGATCGATATTTAAGTGTTGATCAGTCCAGCCTTAAAGCCTACATACTGCAGCCAAGTTCGTGCTTGGAGGTAAATAAACACAAGCACAGATGTTTGATCAAGTAATGTTGCTCTCTCTTTTTCTTTCATTTCACTAGTGTTGCAATTGTATGCCTTCACATATGCCCTATGATTCATCGTGGGCTTTCTTTTCTGCTTCCTCCTCTCTTCTCAATTAGCGGTGGGTTTGTTACGAGCTGAGGGATCAGGCATCCTCCTAATAAAAGCATCAACCTCTCGACGACTCCAACACACTGCTCTGACTCACGTCTCTTCTCATTAAATACTCCTAATGAATGCTCTCGCACTCCTACTGAGGCTGCTGCCACGGTAACGGAGGCTCGTGGCGTCAGCGCTGTGCGACGTTCAAAGAAGCCTTCGCCCGGCTCCCTCTCCATTTCCTGACAAACAATGAAGCTGCAATTTGATTAAGAGGCAAGAAGGAAGTGTGCTGGAAAGGTCAGTGGGCCTCTGCCGGCACAGCTCCAGAGGAGGCAGTGGGCTGTTATGAGTCACGGGGGGGAGTTGGAGCAGGTGGCGGGGATTTGGCTGCCCTATGTGTGCCAAGCAACTTGCACAGGGTCTTATCGGCTGGGGAAGCTTTAATTGAAAAGCAGGGCTTTTAAACTCTCTGCAGAACAATCTAGAATGACATTCTTGCACCCCCTAAAGGCACCGACACAACCAACACCAACTTTCTAATAGTAGCAGTTGTTTTAGGATGTTTAGGAAAAGAAGTGAACTAAAAACACCGGCGTGAATACAGGACAACATACTTGAACTGTGTGAGTGGAAAAGAATGTTCTAAAATATAACTGAAAATCACACAAGTATGGCACATCAACCCAGGCCATTGATTGACAGGCCAAATGCAGATTGCCAATGGCATTGCTACCAGGTCCCAAAAACATGCAGCTTTCACTGTTTGGGAAATATCCCGCCACCCCAAAGACTGGAACTGGTTCTGACACAAAGTTTGACTGTCTGTTTGTGCCTTTAGGTTTTGTGGCCAATGTTTTTAGGCTTTTTTATTTTAAATAAGCAGACAAAACTCAATCAAAACTCCAGCATTACCGCAGAACTACCTGCATTTTCCACATTTGCTCTTGCAGACTGAGAAAATATGAGGCCTAAAAAAAGTTGCATATGACCACATCATCTCTTCAATAAAGTAATTTGCAAAAGTTTGATCTTGCTAGTTTATATATTTTGTTAACTTTCTAAGTTAAAATAAGTTTGCACAATCTCTACAGCAAACAAAAAATAGAACATCTTCCTGCATATTTCAGTTCACAATTTCAATAAATCCACCCATCCATTTTCTGACCTGCTTAATCTTTAAGTCACAGAGTGAAAGGCGGAGAAACACCCTGGACAGGCCACCATTCCATAGCAGGGCTTCTATAAATCATAACATCTGATACAAAGTTTTGTATCAGATTGTATCTAAATAGAGCTAGGCTGCTAGCAAATAAGCTTGATATGTGCATAGTTTAGGCTTGTGGCTTGGTAATTAGCTTGTCAATGTAGCCTAATTGACAACAGTACTTACATACAGGTGCTGGTCATATAATTAGAATACCTTCAAAAAGTTGATTTATTTCACTAATTCCATTCAAGAAGTGAAACTTGTATAATGTATACATTCATTCCACACAG
>JBBPCY010000028.1:10214953-10233902 GCA_037974405.1 Brachyalestes nurse | reverse complement strand
CTCTCAGAAAATGCATGTCAGATTTTTCACATTATGTCCCTGTATAATGTACTGGTTTAACTGCATTTACTAGAAAGGGAAGGGCAAATGCCAGAGAGGATGGCATCTTGGTATATTGCCCAGCTCAGTTCAACTCTGATTGCCCTGGAGCAGTGCTTCAGTTTGCACTTTCCATTGACACAAGGCTGGATCAGCCTGTTCTGTGACTGCATGAGCTAATGCTGCGGATTTGATAAAGCAAACTAAATGCCTGGCTCCAGCACACTATTGTGCCTGTGCCCCTGGCATCATTGGGCGACATTTCTCTGCATGGTAGTTTCAAATTGATGGCCACTTGAAAAGCCAGAGTGCCCTACAGTAGTGCTGCAGCCATGGCATTGTTGACTAGGTTGAGTTGAATGATAACATTTTTGTTTTTCTTTGTATTTCAGTTTTTGTCAACAAGAAGAAACATCAAAGATCTGAGCAATAAGAACCAGATTTGACCTGACGATCGTCTAAGCTTGCAACATGCGTTTGACCAGATTACCACCGATTGCCTGCAGAATCTATGCAGACTTTTTTTTTTCCATTATTTTTATGTGACAGCTAAAAGTTTTGGGGAAACAGCAGATGTTTTTCTAAATCGGTCTTAAGTTTTTACACCAAATGGTTTTTAAAGAAGTAATTTGATATCTGGTCAGTTTGACATTTTTAAATAACTTTTTATGTATCCAAACATGAATTTTAACAAAAGGCAAGCTCAAAATAAAAGTCAAAAATGAAGTTTCTCCCCAGTGTTTTCCTTTGGAACTTGAGTTGCGTACACAACTGGGTGATTCATTTTGTACTATAAGCAATCACACACTTGCTCTATAAAATCCCCACCCATCCTAAAATAGCCAACATGTATGTGCTGGAGAAAGTCACGAGCAGTCTCAAAGTCCAGTCACACGTCCGTCTCCTTGCGTAGTCGCTCCATACGCTGAATGTTGGACTCCATGGCAGTGCGATCTATGATCTGTGTGGCACAGCTAGCTGGAAACCAGCCTCTCTCACCATCCCTCATCCTCTCCCCATGGCACCAACCTGGAAAGTATAGTTAACACGATCACAAGAGCTGACACTTTTCAGCTTCTAATGACCAAACAATTGTGTTGAACACAGAAGTGTAAGCAGCTCTGCATGTGAAGGCAACGGACGTTAACCAGAGATCCTAACATTGAAGGGATGGTGTGATCAGTTGCACCGCTTCAAAAACTCTGTACTTAAAAACAATAATTACTTCCTTTAGCCTTGAAGTGGAGTGATATAAATATACATTTAGATTTAAAAAAATGATGCCATTTTGGTTCAGATCAAGTCAGATTTGTACTCCGCTGCTAATCAGCTGGCCTAAATTATTTGAGGCTTGTACTTTACTGATATTTTCCATCAGGCTGCTTCCAACTTTTTCCAAATACTGCTTGACAATCAATATTGCAGGACGGAGTCAGGTCATGAACTATTTCAATTTCTGCCATAAATTGTCCGTTGGATTGAGATCTGTGCCTTTCAGGAAAATGGTCATTGCTCTCTGATGAAATGTATTATCTTGAAAAATAACTTTCATTACCAAACCTATTTTCTATCGATAGAATGAGAAAAGTTTCCAAATGTTCACTTTACACTGAGGTAATGATTTGCTGTCTTTTCTACTGCTTTACTGCCTCAAACATTCCAGGTTCATCTCCTTGGCTGGCACGGAGTCATGATTCATTAACTAGATATTACTCATCCAATCATCCACACTCCATGATTGTTTCTCTTTAGCCCACTATAACCTTATTTAGATGTTGGTGCTGGTTTTCATTTGGCTTTTCTGGATGTAAATCCCATCACAGACATATCCTGATGTTTTCAGCTATTCCATAGTTTTCATCTACTAGATCTGGGAAAAAAATACTATTTGTTTGGGTGTTTCATGAAACCAGAATGTTACAAACTGGTCTGCATCATATGTGTAGTAAAAAAAGCTGCGTATACATCCTCAAAAAGTGGCAATTCCATATTTTTTGCAGAAATTGAGCCACAGAAGTTCCTTAGCAATTGCACTGCATCCTCACCGTCCACTTCCTGCAGAACGATGACCACTTCAGCCTGCTGGAGATTCAGCTCATCCGGCTCTTTAGGCATATAAGCTTTGGTGGCCTCATATTGAGGCAGGTCTGAAATACAGCCATGAAATAGCCATGAAAACACATTTTTATTGTTAGTGTAACAGATGTTAGTAGATATAAGTACAAGTGGGCCACATAATTAAATGGAGATCTCTAGGTTATTTTCACACTTACCGTCTTTATTAAGGAGACTGTCTCCTTGCTTGTGCCTGCGCAGTGCAGTGACCCAGCGAGCTCTGTCCAGCCTGCAAACACAGATGCTCATACTCATTCAAAATCTTTAGAGACAGCTTTGCTTTCTGGCTTTGCTGTAGTACATTATATGGACAAAAGATTTGGGACACCTGACCATTGTACTAACAGGGACTTTAATGACACTGGATTAAAATACATAGACATTAATATGGACTTGGCTTCCACTCTTCTCGGAAGGCTTTCCACAAGATTGTGGAGTTTCTGTGGGAATTTGTGCCCATTCATTCTGTAGAGCATGTCTGCGGTCAGGCACTGATGTTGGACAAGAAGTCCTGGCTCACAATCTCCATTCCGATTCATCCCAAAGGTGCTGGATGGGGTTGAGGTCAGGGCTCTGCTCAGTCAAGTTATTCCACACTGAACTCATCCACCCATGTCTTTATGGACCTTGCTTTGTGCACTGGGGCACAGTCATGCTGGAATAGTATGCTGAACCTGGTAGTAAGGGGCCAAGCCCAAACCCTGAAAAACAAGTGTGTCCCAATACTGTCCACATAATGCATGTTGCAGGTTTCAGATGCTGGCTATTAGTCACAATTGTCAGCAGATGGAGCTAGAGACGAAGTGTTTAGGGCCACTTACTTGGTTTCAGCCACAAATGTCATCTGCTCGCAGCGGCCCTCACTGTTGGGCTTCATGGCGAGCCGTAGGTAGAACTTCGAGTCTGCCTGCTCTTCTTCTACCTCCACGTTTTCCAGAGTGGCATAGTCAATCACCACAAAACTCTCCTCACTGTACATACAAGCACATGTTCAAGTTAAAAATATGCCTAAAGACGATTAGAATCAGAAAACTATCCTGGAGGAAACCGCTCATGTTACGATTGCACATAGTCTCATTATGGGCGCCGGAACCATTACAGCAGGGGGACACACAATTCCCCCCCACTGTTCAACCTCCCCCCACCCTCCCTTTTGTTTCCTGCCTCTTTGTTTCCTTCCTCATCTGAGTCATTTCTATCATTCTGACTCAACTAGTCCTTAATAATCTTTTATGCCCCAAAGGATTTTCCAGCCATAGAATAATAGTTTAATATGCTGTTTGTCGTTCTGTAGCGCTGCATTAGATCCCACAGTCTTATCATTTCTCACTATCAGAATTTGAAATGTATTACATTTTTATGTGTTACAAATATACATCATTTAGGCACGGATGAAGCCTAATGATAACTTATTAGTGGCTAATAAGCTTTAGTACAACTCATCTCAATTGTTGAACAAAATTGTAAAGTACAAAATTGACCCCAGAGACACTTTTTTTTTTTTTAATTCAAACAGAGGTAAAGCGTTTAGCAAGGTAGCTAATCTTGATAGTGGTATCTTTTAGTTTGGTGACTTCCTTATGTGAATCATGTTGAGTAATGAGTTTCTTTCCATTTTAAATGTTGATTATTTGAAGACAGTTAACACAGCTGCATGGCTATAGGAGTAAGGCAAGCTTTTTGCCTTTGCCCAGCTAATAAAAAATCCTTCCCAAAGCAACTCAGGAGGACCTTTTGAGTTACTTTTTGAACAGAATAATTACACCCTACTGATCTGTTTAAAGTGGCAGCACCGTCAGATGCGAGAAATAAGGTTTACAACGTGCTGGTGGTTACATTTTTCATTTTGTGTGGAATGACCAATTGAAGCAGGTATTAATGCAGCGTCAGCTGAGTAGCGTCTATTTGACATGAGTATTGCAGACACTGAAAAACCTGCTCAAGATGACTGACAGAAAATTACTGTCATGCAAAAACATGCAGTTTTAGAGCCATGTTTCTTTCAGCTTCTCTATGCATTAGCACGAGTCAGCGATGGCCAGTCCCTGTGACTGACTGCAGGGTAGGAAGCGTATGTTAAGAGTCATGTAGGAATGTCAGGCACGCGTTTGCTAACCAACCCCCCAGCTGAGAGCTGACCTTGAAGCCACTCATGTCTCTCTGCCTCTGCCACAGACCTCCTGTCCAATTGATAAACTAAAAAATGGCTCAAAAATATTAGCCATTTATCACTAAGAATGTCTACAGCTGGAGTATGAAGTCCTGGCCTTGGCTGGTTGACGTAGAGCACAGTTTGCTGATTTTTCTACTTTTAACATACCCAACAGATGATTTGAATCAGGTGTCTATGAGAATGTAAACAACTATAAACCAGCGGTAATAACTAATGTTCAGGAATTAATGTATCTCCACTGGGCTTTTGGCCCCAAGCATAAATGAACACTGTAACTTAATGGTGCTATTAGAACAGGAGACTTTGCTCGTATCTTTGTGTAAAAGTGACACGGTATGGCAGGCAATGCAGAACATATGTCTTTTTACGGCGGCGTTTTCAGTTTGTACAAGAAAAAAACACACAGGGGTGTATTTTCCTACATGATTCAGGAATGATTGTGGCTATTCATGCTTAAGGCGTCACGTCCTGTTTGTTGGGATTTTCAAGGCATGTATGAGCACGTACATACCTGTAAAATACCGTCTGGAAATGACAAAACCGAAACATTACTGCTACAAATATGCCATTATTGTTGTGGGATTGAGTGTAAAGTGGCCTATATATGAATCTTGACATCTCTGCTTTCCTTAGACTTCATTCCTCCCCTCTCCAAACCCTGCCTATATGCTGCCTTTCTCACTGCTTGTGAGGCTTGCAATCCAATGGACAAACCCTCATTTAACCTTCCATGCTCTCTGGATGAAGGATTTTCTCTTGCTTATGAAATTAGAAATGATCAAGTATGCCCTCCATGCTTCTGGACTTTCAGCTAATTAACAAAATTAGAAAACATTATTGATCCTGGAGGAAATTGCTTATGGTGCAACACAGACACTATATAGAAAATATTCTGTACTACATACACCATGTTATATACACAAAATGTGGCCAGTAAGAGAGGTGAACATAAATACTATAGATAAAAATTACTATAGTTACTATAGTTATCAAATTACTGCTGAAGTAGTTTACTAATTAACACACAGTGGTTTGGGCTTGCTCTCTATCCTGAGTCTGTTATTTTATATAACAGTGATAAGTAGTGATATTGCATTTGGTAAGACTATTGCACATAATGATAAAGATGCTGCGATAATGAATTATGACAGTCCAGACTGGTGCAGACTTTTTATTTTTACTGAGGTGTCATTCCATCCTTCTTTCTATCACTGCTTTCTAAGAAAACCTCATGTCCACAAGAATGTTAAAGCAGAAGGAGAAAAGGTTTGTTGTACATTAATATTTTGAGATTTTAGTTATTCTGGTCTTTTATACTGCTCCACTTGTCATAAAATGTTCACATAATGAAAGGCCAGCTGGGATTTTTAAATAGTGTGAAAAAATAACAGAGAAAAACATGTTTTTCACGGTTCTGATATGATGCACTTTATGATTTAATGAAGCAAATCATTTTAAAAAGCACAATGGACTTGCCTTTTTTTCTTTGTGACAATAAGCACGTCATTGAAGAGGAACAGGTAATTGCTCTTGTGGCTGAAAGCCTTCCATAAGATACTCAGCTCATCCAGGCACATGGCCAGTCCCCCTCTCTTCAGGAGCCATCGAGAGGCCGAGACTAACGGGAACGGCTACAAACACACAGAGTGGAAGTAGAGGTAAGATGCTGAGAGATATGAGAGTGTGAGAAATGTAAGCAGGCTTGCCCTCACCCTAGTCAGTAGTCAGAAAAGTCATTAAAGCAAGTAAATGTGTGGGACAGTGACTGCTTTTACTTCTGCTCTCTACCTCTGATTCTCTCTCACACACACACATACAATGGAGTGAATGTAATGACGAATACTTTGCAGCTATTTCACTCCATTCAGTTTGTGTGGCGGTTTATCATACCCAGTTACTGCAGACACTGCAAACTCCAATGTTTGCCAATACTGATATTAACCCAGTATTTTTTATTTCTCTGTTAATAAGACATTTGTCCGGATGCACTTTGGATCTGACATGGCCTCCTAATACCACTAGTTTGCATCATGTAAATAAGAAAACCTATATACACCTATATAGTGGACAATTTGTCCTTTAAATAATTCTGTGTTCACATCTTATTCGGTGGCTCTGTTTAAGACATTCACTATTTAACAAAGCCTGTATTTTAATTCCTGAATAGTGCACTATGTAGGGAGAGGCGCAGCCTACTCATGTCCTCATCTGTGTATCTCTGTTTACGGTCTGTTGCTCAAAGCTTGGAAGCACTTCCAGGTTAAGCATTTACGTGATAGTTCAGGCTTTTTCTGTTTACATGACAGTGATTTTGGCCTGTACTGGGCCAACACCGATACTGAGATTGGCACACCCCTACTTAGTAGTAGAGAAAATACAGTAATCCCCCGCTTTTCGCGGGAGTCACGTTCCAAGAGCACCCTTGCATAGTGAAAAAACGCGTTATTGTGTTTTGGTTAAAAAAAAAAAGAAGCCTAAAATCAGTTTAATGCATTACCCTTAAATGAAAATGTAAAGACCCGTATTCGCCTCTTTGAATTTAAATTCCCCACCAAGATATACAACTCAGCAGGTCACTGGTCAAAGGTATTGGGACACGGCGGCAAGGTGAACGGTTTTCAGGGAATTACCCCTGATCTACTCAGGCTAAAAATACAAATGTGGGCTCGTTGAAAAGGTCTCCTGGAGTGCGGGGGCTCAACCCTGGTGTGGAATTCGACAAAAGTGCTTCCAGGTCGGCTATACCCCGCCCTGAGTCCCCTTGTGTGAAAACATCCAGAAAAATATATTTATTGCCACAAAAAAGCAAAAAAGGTGGAGGATATTTGCAGTTTCCGCGTTACTGTGGGGAGTTCAGTTCTCAACAAACTGAATCTGCGACTCCTGATCCACGTAAAACTGGAGGTTTACTGTATTTATTTTTATTTCTCTTACAATTATTCTGAACTTTCTCCTGTCTTTAACTTTGCACTGAATGAAATTCACAATTCATTATTCTTTAAGCACAATGACAATAAAGAATTCTATTCTATTCTATTGGTGTAAATGTGAAGTGTGAAGTTATTGCACAACACTAGTAGTGTATTTCAAATAGTTTTTAAATACAAAGTAACCTGCATGCTTGATAGTCAAGTTTGTTTATCTCATTCTGTTTATCTGATATTTTTTATGATATGCTACCACTACTATTGCCACATTATCAGCTTTTCTTAGCTTTTTTTTAATCCGGTTTACTTGCATGTGGTCTCGTTCCAGCCCATCTGTAAAGAGTGTTTTATGCTCCTCCAGCAAACTCTAATCTCTATCTAATTTATAGACATTGACAAGTTCAGAATGTGGTGTAGGACTGCTGCCACACTCTTCTCTAGAATATGACTGCAGCACATGCTGCAACTCGCATTAAAGTTATCTCAGCTTCTTCTCTGTACAGGTAAAGTACACTGGCAACAGTTCGCCGCAGCAATGTGAGAACAGAGCGATATAGTCAGGGGTTGACATCATTCTTTGCTCTAGTACTCTAATAGGTACCTACATAAATGAATTGGTACTCACCAAAATTACAAATCTTCCACCTCACCATGATTGCTGGAATCATTCTAGCACTAATAATTTTATTTTCTATACCTTTATCCTCACTTCTGCTTCACCAGTTCTGCCGCCCACGTTAGAGCGACATGCTGCTCCAACTTTGATCCCGAGCGTCTTCAAAAGAACATCTTGGGCAATATTACAGATGGCTGCGCGTGTTTTGCTTCATTGAACGCAAGATGGACCATATTTTTGAGAGTTTTAAATTGTCCTTCTTTTAATTTGTCTTTCCATTGATCAAGCGCTGCCATTGACCTCCCTTCCAGACAAGCCTTTTCTCGCTCCATGGCCTCGATGACTCTTTCATGCTCTTTGCTAGCTTCATGTTTATCAAAAACCAGATGGCTAAAAGGTTTAGCCCCCATGTAGTACAGACTTTGATTTATTTTAAAACGTAATACATTTTTTTCTTTAGTAATTAGAAATCCAGTTTGAAGTTGCACAAATTAGGAAAGCTTTCGTGCTGAAAAAACTGCCGTGACTGAAAACTGCCGTGCATTTTTACTGTTTATCCCGCGCATGCTTACTTACATACCACTTGTGTCAACCCCTGGATATAGTCTGAGATTACAGCATAGGCACAGCATAAAAACGGAAGGAACAATAAAAGAAAAGTGCCCTCGTGTTGATCCTCATGCTGCCATAAGTAGGCTGGGTTAAAAAGCTGATGCTAAAGGCACTGATTCATTCGGCCTAAATGTTAAATATCATCTCGTAACAGTGTGTGTGCGTGTGTGTGTGTGTTGGTGTGTGTGTTTGCGCTCTAGCTTTATATTATAGTTTAATATATGATGTGGCATTTAGCTGAAACATCAAACAGCCTGCATAATGAAAGAGTTGAACAGTCACACACACACACACACACACACACACACACACACACACACATACATACACTGACACATCACAGAGGCGCTGTTCTTACCAGAATAGCACTCTGTCCAGCAGCGTAATGGTAGTGCTCTGGAGAAAATGTGAAAATGTCCCCCAGCCTGT
Organism: Brachyalestes nurse; assembly: GCA_037974405.1. Taxonomy (NCBI): domain Eukaryota; kingdom Metazoa; phylum Chordata; class Actinopteri; order Characiformes; family Alestidae; genus Brachyalestes; species Brachyalestes nurse. The sequence continues at coordinate 10,224,991 of JBBPCY010000028.1, read as the reverse complement.
AGTGCCCCATTAACTCACTGCAGAGACTCAGAACGGGACGAGTCGTCTGAGGAGACAGTCGCGCTGGACGTGCATGCAAGGGCTGTTTGTGAAGGATAGAGGAATATAGTATAAACTGGAAAGACGTGTGTATGCCTTTTTGCATTGTAGGTTGGTGGAAAACATGTGTCACCACCAGGGCTAGACTGGGACAAAAAATCTCACGGGGCATTTTGAGCCTAGACCGGCCCACCAGGCTGTCGTTCCAAAAAATTACCTGCCCGGCCCAAATTTACTGATGAGATTCCATGGCTGGCCCAAAATGACCATCGGCCCACCGGTATGCCCGATGGCCAGTCCAGCACTGCTGCCAGCCTAGTGTTTTAAGTTTGTTTATCTGGAAACTAAATCTGTTCAAAGAATGAAGAACAACGGTTGCCATGAAAGTGTATCCCTCAGAGGAAAGTGATTCGTTCATTCAGGCGTCGGTGAGCGCCGGGGTGCGGATGAGATTCCGCACCGGCACACAATTACGTGGCCGGCCCAAAATTACCATCGGCCAACCGGGCAAATGCCCAGTATGCCCGATGGCCAGTCCAGCACTGGTCACCACCCCCCCCTAATTGTTAATAACCTCCCTCACTGATGATTTATATATATATATATTAGGGTAGCCAACCGTCCCGAATTGTCCGGGACATCATGAAATATGGGTGATTTTGATTTGTCCCTTCCGGGGCAGCTCCTGTCCCGTATTCCAAACAAAGCCCCGTCAACATTATAAGAGAATAATTGTGGCAAACATGATTGGATGTAAAAGAATTAATTCTTAATGTGGGATTTTTTTTCCCACTGAATAAATGCACTTGAATTAAAGGTTGGATTTTCCTCTTTTTTCATTGTGGTCCTATATTATTTAGAACAAAACTGAATTTATTAGAAGCTAAAGAACACATCTTAACCAGGGCTGCCAATAATTCTAATTATTAGGGCAGTGTATCTTGTTCATTGAAACCAGTAGAAATTGCAGATTCTAATTTCTTACCACAATCAGTACCGCAATCACGTTTGTATTTTGACATTAAATATGGCAAAATAAAACAAGATTTTTTTTTTTTTACTAAGTTGGTAACACTTTGTATTAACTCCATTATTATGCCTATTTACTGACTTTTAATAGCTATGAACAAATAAGGTTTACTCAAAACTTTACTTTTGTAATGTAAAAATGTAACTAAGGAAGACATATTTTACACACCTATAGCTAGAAATAACATATTTTGACATTATTTCATTTCATGGCGACTAACATAAACCCCCAAAGTGTCAGTTGTCATGTCATTTCCTGAGGTGAGATGACCTTAAATGGTCCAAAGTAGCCTTTTCTGACAACAGATCCTAACTGTAAGTCTTAATAAAAGTTCATGTAAGTTTATACCAGTTGTCATAAAAGGTCAAAAAGCGTTACGAATACTGGCCTTCAGTGAAGTCTTAACGCACACTTGAGTACATTGTAAATATACAGATGAACTGACATGAACTTGCATGCAATGTCAAATATTAAAATGTAATGAATAATTAATACAGTATTAAAGTATTAGCTCACAGCTTCTAGTTTAACAATGGTAGGAATGACATGCCACCCCTAATGTGTGTCATTTTTGTAGGACACCTCCTTGCTTGTGTCTGTAAACTCAGACAAAATGGCTGGTGAGCTGCAGTTATCCATCTGAAAAGGTCTACCACTGTGTAGGTCATCTCAGCACTTGGGGCAGCAGATGGCTGATGTTAGAGCTACAGGTTAATGATCAGGGCGTCCCTGGCTCCAGGCCCAGTTACAGCAGGGGGAAGGAATTTCGGTGACCAGAAGGCGGCAGGTTCCTCTCTAGCTCCAGGGGTGCTACAACATATTACTTGCTGTGGGGCCTCGGACCCTCACTCATCCACCGGCTTCTCATTAATCAGAGGTTGTTCTCAATGGATACACCTTGTTAATTAAGAGCGCGGCTATAAAAGCCCACATGGAGTCTGGCTTATTTGATGGGCTTCGGCACACCCTTGGGGTCTCGTTCTGAGAACTGTTTTGAGAGGTCGGGAACCAGTAACTCACGCGCACACACACACACGCTGTGTGTGGTTGGATATACATGCATGGTAACATGGCGGTGTAATGTCCGTTCTAGCTTAATTAGCTTTTAAAATAGATGTAGTGAACTCTAGGCAAGAACCTTTAGTTAATAAATCACAGTCCAAACACTCAGCAATAAAACGTGTCTACTAGTCTTTTATGATTGTAGTCTAGTGGGCATGCTGACATTGGTTAAACAGCTGGTGTGTGTGTGTATGTGTGTATGGCCGCGTGTGTGCATGTGTGTTTGTTTAGTGTGAGGACACAGGTGGTTCTGAAAGAGGCTCACGTTCAGCCCTGGTCAGACACAGAGGTTGCGACCTTGAGACTTGAGTGCTGTTAATGTGCAAACTACTTTTTACACCTTGAGACCAGACAGACTGTTGCCTAGCAACCACTGGCACTTCAGGGAATAAGGATCAGACTGACCTTTCTGACTTTGCTGCTGTGGGATAGTGGGAGGTAGGGGTCAGTGTTCCACCAGCTTTAGGTCTTTAAGCCCACACTTTACATTTTACACATCAACTTCTTTTGTTCCCCCACAGCTGCACAGCTACATGGACGTATATTTGATGTGAAATTCCTCACATAATGCTTTTTCCCTAAATACAGCTCTGGAAAAATAAGAGGCCAGTGCAAAAATGTTCAGTTTCTCAGGTTTTCTCTTTTATAGGTGCAAATATTGAACTGAACAGCTTTGCCTTAGTTTTTAAGAACTGCTGACAATATTTCCCGTAATTTCCTAATAAAAATATTGATCTTTTAAAGCATATCTTTAAAGGAAATGACAATACAATCATAAAAGGCTAGTTGACAATACATCAAGATAAGAGAAATGATGCAGTGTTTATAGAACTTGAATAATTCAAAGAAAACAAATCTCTTGTTCACTCTTAAACAAAATGGCAATAATTACCGTTGACGGACTTCTAGTAGTGTTTTGCCATCCAACGGGTCTCATTGCGAGAGGAGAGTGTTGATTACAGCAGTGTTTTTATACTCTCCCTCATTAAATAAGATGTGATTCAAGTGATCACTAATCAGAACCTCATAAAGCAGAATGAGGTGTTTGTGTAGGAATTTATTAGACACTGGCATGGAACGGTTGTTATACTCATAGAGATGCTGATTTAAAAATAAATTGCAGTGGTCTCTTATTTTTCCAGAGCTGTATATGCTAGCAAGTAAACAGTCAGCTTATGAAGTTGATGTGCTGGAAGCAGGAATAATGGGCAGAAATAAGGATCTCAGCGACTGACACAGGCCTAATTGTTATGGCTAGAGTACTGGGTCAGAGCATCTCCAATACGACAGGACTTTGGCAGTGGTTATTACCTACCAAAAGTGGTCCAAAGAATGACAAAGGGTGCACTGGTGACTGGTTCGTAGGCACCCAAGCCTCACTGATGCAGAGCAAATGCAAGTCTGTCTGTTCCAACCCCATAGAAAAGCTACTGTAGCACAAATAGCTGTAAACGTTAATGCTGACAATGATAGAAATGTGTCAGAACACCTTTCTGCATATGGTACTGTGTCACTGCAGACCGGTCACAGTGCCCATGCTGACCCCTTGATGGCAATGATGGCATTATCAGTATCAAGATAATGCGCCCTGCCACACTTTAAAATCATTGAAAGTCATGTCAGTTTAGTCAAGCTATTGTGGGATATGTTGCACAAACTAGTCCAATCTTCGGAGACCCCACTTCAGCTGCTAACGTCTTGGTGCCAGATACCACAGCACACCTTCAGAGGTCTCGACTGGTCAGAGCTGTTTTGGCAGCATGAAGGGGATCTACATAGGTGGTTTAAATGTCATGGCTGATTGGTGTATTACATCAACACAAATACTGCCAAAAGTAATTACACGTAAAGTCATGCCTATGATGTGATATGTTTTATAAATTACAGCACAGTACAATTTTAGTTACTTTATATATTGGTCTTCAGTACTATACGTTTTTGGGAAACCAAGAAAACATTACTGATGAATAATATAGTGTGATAATCTACATTTATGTTCTCTTCCTCTGAATTTAAAACTTAAGAATGTTTATTTTGTTATAATTAACCAATTATAATTAACGTTTTAAAGGAATTAATTAATTGTTGGGGGATTATATCATGTGAAAAGGTCAAAAGAGAGCGCTCAAAATTCCTCACATCTCAGAATTTGTAAATACTTTCTCCTCTGCACGTATGTGTGCAGAAAAGTGACTCATAGTGAGAGTGCTTATCTCCAGTAATTTTTTTTTCAGTCTCTGCAAACTACCGCAATTGCATATATTTCTAAAGAATGTTTACTCCAAAAGTCATTGATTAGCCAAGATATGTTTAGTGGTTGAAGTTTGCTTCCTCAGTTTTGCACTGGAGATACAAGACTAATTTAGCTGTCTGAATCAGCACACACTTGATTAGGACCACGTCAAGTTTTTAAATAATCCCTAATAGATCTTCTCTAAATAATCATTAAGAGAAATATGTAACTTATTTAAATTATTTTTTTTTTGCCAAAAAAAAAAGAAAATTAAAATAACAACTCTGCAACAAATTTGAGATCAGCACTCTAAACTGTTTGGTTAATATGACCTCTGGTGTCCACAGGATGGCAAAAGGCGGTTTCAGGAGGCCATCGCCAGGAAAAAAGTTCGTTTAGACAGGTAAAAACTCTATAAAATGTGTCTTATATAGATGAAGCCACACAGGAAGCAACTAAAGTCAAAGCACACAAGCATTCAGCCATAGTGTTTACCGCAGATACACACGTAGCTTTTAGACAAATGTTTGCATTAGAGTTTAGGCATTTAAAAATGCTACCTATGCACAGCATGGATTATATTTATTGATATGTTTCCCGAGTTTTAATTATTTTACTTCATTCACTTTAGATTCACAAGAGATTAATAAACATGTCTATAATTTCCAGCCATGGCCCTCAAGCAGATATAGAAACGACAAAGGCACTGATGGCAACAAATAAAACTGCAGAAAACAAATGAAATAGATGATTATCTTTTAAAGGGCCTCTCAGGAAAACTGAATACTGAAACCTCTGAAAGTTTGACGTGTGTCACTATTTCTAAAATTTCAAAATGTACAGATACGTCTTACTCTGCTCATAAATATCAAAACTAAGCTGCAGCAACATTCTCTTTTGTGAAAGGCAACACATTTACACACATGCACTTAGTCACCCTGCCCATTCACACTATAGTTAAAAGCAGTGTTTCAGTCCAGACTACTTTTTTGAATGATGTACAATACAAGATTTTAAATTAACTGAAAAAGTAATATTGCTTCTGATCTAGTAAACCTGGGGTCAGTTGTTGAGCAATCTGAGCATTTATAGTGCATATAAGGCAGCAGTGACCTTGCCATAAAACTATTCTTCCATGCTTCTGAGCATCCAGACATCAGTAACGGATGCCTGCGTATCAGCCCTTGTGGTCATGTAGCAACTGAAACTTATTCTGTTACAGGAAGTACATAATCTCCTGCAAACAAAGTGAGGTTCCTCACTCTGTGCCATGGGATCCCAGTAATCAGGTACTCTCACTAACATAGAATTGACCACTTTATTATAAACCCCTCCCTTGCAGCCCCACTTTTTGCTGGTGTACAGTTGGAGACTGTAGCCAGTCTGTGGGTGTACAGGTTTTGTTAGTCATCCTCTACCCCTTCATCAATGGTCAGTTACTTTAATAATGAATTTCAGTTTGAAAAAAAGTCTGTTCCTCAGATGTACCTCAGCTACAACAACGTTTCAGCGCTGAAGATGCTTGCTGCTCGGAACAACTGGGTCTTGACTTCGGAGAAAAATAAGGTCAGCATTTAGTAAACAGTGTACAGTATTTTTAAACAGCTATGCATCGAGATACTTTAGGAGGTCTTTATACTCACACACACACACACACACATATATATATATATATATATACACTGTATAAATATACTGTATATATATTAGGGCTGGGGCACGTTAACATATTATTAACTTAACGCCGACAATTATTTTAACATGCGTTAACGCAGTTTTAAAAATAATATATTTTATTTTGTAAGTTTGGTCCTTATTTTGGCTCGTGGGTGCGCACAGGAGGCAGCGCTTGTCTTGGCTGGTTTTTGTGGAGGTCAGGCGTCCCATTACTTTTGTACATATAATAATGTAATGGGACGGCTGACCATTACATATGTACATTTACGACATTTAGCTGATGCTTTTCACCAAACTTGGGGTTAAGGGTCTTAACCGGAGCTAAAGTTTTATTCAACTTGGGGTTAAGGGTCTTGCTTAGGAACCCAGTGGCGATATCCTGAAGGTAGGATAACTGGACCCTGAGGGAAACTTGTTTTTCTATAACAAACTATATAAAACGTGAATGCCCTGCAGTAGCAAATAGCTTTGGTTTTATATTTGGTTTGATTACATTACTGTTTAAGTTGAGATATACAAGAAATATTTTAACTGCAACTGTTTTAAAAGGAGTACTCCTGTTAAAAAGCTCCTTATTTGTTTAAAATGTTTGCAGACCAAATGTTATTGCACATTTGCTCATATTGCAGTACTTGAAAAATAAAAGTGTGCAATACACTACTTTTGAATTAACGATTTAATTTTGTGTATAACAATGCAATTAATTGTTCAAATGTGAATCGATGCCCAGCATTAAAATATATATACATTTTTTTTGCTTTTTTTCGGCAATATATAATTTTTCATGCATTTTAGTGCTAAATTAAAAAGTAAAATATCATTTATTTGTAACAAATATTTACGTAAATTCAGCTACATTTCCATATAAAATACAGCTGTATACATGTTTTGGTCCTGTCGAGAGACAAAGAAAAGAAAGCGCGTCTTGGGATGGTGAAATACCGCTGTGCTCAGAGGCAGGAGGTTTGAAAGTAGCCAATCTGAGAGTGTTATTCATTTCTCCTTGCTGCTGATTGGCTGCTGCCCTGTGACACATATCTAGCAGTCCAGCATTCCAGCATCAGAACAGTTTCCCGTGTGGATCTATCTTGAGTGTTTTGCTGAGTGTTTTCGTGCTTTCTGTTTTGTTCTTCTTAAAGTTAAATTCATTTGCAACAGAGAAAAGAAAATGCGCTTCCGTGGATTACAGTACAGTCTATACAGGGGTAACATCAGTATTTTACATTGTAGCACTGCGGCAGAAAGCAGTTCAGTGTAAACTGTACAGTACGGATATGGGTTTACCTTTGTATTAAGCTGAGTTTAAAATGAATGGGTTATGGGTTATATTTAAGATTATAAGCAAAAGTATTTTCTGTGTTGAAGTGATGTCAAATTTCCTTGCCAAATGCTTCTTTATTCTTGGGCTATACCACACCAATGGAGGCTTATTTATGTAAAGTTTGGTTTGTTGGGGCAGCCATTGGCCTGGTTGTTAGGGAGTTGCCCCTGCGATCAGAAGGTTGTGTGTTCGACTGCCACTGGTACCACCCTTGAGCAGGATACCATCCCCACACACTGCTCCTCAGGCACTGCATCACAAACTGCCCACTGCTTCACTTGGTGAAAGGGTTAAATACAGAGAAGAATTCCACACTGTTCACACTGTGTGGTGTGTTCACGTGTGACTAAAAGGGCTAAATAATACATTACTTTTACTTCAAAAGGTTAGTCATAATTAGGAGTGTGAGACACTGTTAGCTTTGAGCGCTCATTATTCTGTTCTCAGGTCAGTCTGTACACTCTGGAGGAGAACCACATGCTGTGCTTTAAGGTGGAGACTCATGTTGCTATTGCGGCAGAGCAAGTGTTTCTGCTTCTGTCTGACCTCAGACGCAGAAACGAGTGGGACCCGCATTACAAGTACGTCCAGTTCAAGAACTCTCACAGAAAAATGCACTGTAGCAAGAAACAGTACATTTATCATCTAAAAGTTTGGGGACATCTAGTCTGTTCTAGCAATATTAGTGACAGTGCTAGCATGGAAATAGGGCAACACATTTTATCTTCTTGTTGTGATGTCAGTACTCATTGGCATCCAAACAGAAACACCTTTGAATCAAAAGTTACAAAATGTCTTTACCACTAGTTTGGAAAACTGTCTGATCATTATTTAGGCTCTTCATATAGAGGAAGATACTTTGATGGGCATGAATGCAGAAGATAAATGCACCTGAAGCATCATTAACAGAAAGTTTCCTGATAATGCAGTGTACTATTTAAAAAGGAGAACAGCTAGCAATATTGCTACCAAGTTAGAAATATCATTAACGTGTGATCTTGTCTCTGTTCCAGATTACAAACAGCTGAACTGCTTAACATGTTTCTTTTCTGTGTTTTGGGGAATAATGAATAAAATTGCAGAGAGTGTACAGTAATAAACCATGCAGATGAGGATGACACCATTTACCACGTGTTCACTCCATCTGTTAGCAAAGGAGGAAAAGTGCAAGACTTTATTCTTCTGGCCTCTAGGAGGCGCCCTTGTGATTCTGGGTAAGGCTAATCCCTTAATTATAAAATATTCATTTTTGGTGCCTTGGGTGGAGTTACGTTCAGAAAGCAAAGTTTGATTTAAGAATGTAGTTTCTGCTGCTGCATGATTGTTATCTATAAAAATGGACAAAGTAGGAACAAAGGTTCAAAATGTGCTTTTAACTGTGTAACATTTTTTCAGATAAAAGTAGACAGACAGAGTGACACATACAGTGTCAGAAACAATACTAGTGTTTTGAATTTGACTTGAATAAAAGATCAGAAGATGTAAACTGTCATTTTAAGAACCCTTTTCCCCTCACAGTGATCCCTACTGGATTGCACTTCGCTCGGTCACCCTGCCTGCGTACCCACCTACTGAGGACTACAACAGGGGGGAGGTACTCTGTGCTGGTTTCAGCATAAAAGAGGAGGACTGCGCTCTCACCAAGGTTTGCTTTAGACCAGACCTGGATAAATAATCCAGTGCTTACATAGTGTTGTAGCCCCTTTCAATGCAAGTAGTGCGTTCACACTGGGAAACGCAGCAGGATGTAGTGTGTTTGTCCTCGGATGATGTAATGGACAGAGGCGCACGAAGTGGTGGAGGCCTAGTGGGTAGGAAACTTGCCTCTGGACCAAGAGGTCATGGGTTCAAATCCTACCTTCAGCAGACCACCACTGGGTTCCTGAGCAAGACCCTTAACCCCCAGTTAACCTCCACGGAGACTGCCCCCTGTAGTTAGGGAATGGAAGTTGCTTTGGATAAAAGCGTCTGATGCTGTAAACGTAAATATTTGCTTGATTGCATGACACCAAAAACTACACCTGATCCATCTTAACGGCTTTCACTCAGTGTTTATCAACCTACCTACATTTAGAGTACGTTAACAAATATGTGCATGAAAGCCAACTGTTGGGATAGATCTGTAGGGTGTAGGGTGTAGTTTTGGTATACTGTAATCAAGCACATATGCAGGGGTTGACATAACTTTTTTGCTCTAGTACTGTAATGAGTACCTACATTACTGAATTGGTACGCCCCCAAATTCAAAATATTCACCTTACCATGCGCGCGCAGCCCCCACCCCCCCGTTCGCGCATGCACATAGATAGATATATTTTCTTTTAACTACTTTTAAACACTGTGAAATAGTGCTGAACGTGCAAACTTCAAACTAAAATTAAATTACAGGTCTAGTCATCCACAGGGATTATTCGACACCAAACATTTTAAATCAACATTCTGATATGGTGGGTGTATCTGCTTTCTCGCCACCAACTGGTCGAAAAGTCACGCTGGCAGAGCCGCTCGGATCTCGACTGTAACCCAGCATCGCACGGGATCTCCATAAGTTTATCCTGGACCACAGGGGCAGATCTCTCCTCTCTGGACTGGAGAACGGGTCTCGTACTGGGGCGGGCCGTGAAGTCGAGGGGGCGGAGCGGGCCACACAGAGACAGAAGCGCTGATATCAGACCT
>JBBPCY010000028.1:10204717-10214853 GCA_037974405.1 Brachyalestes nurse | reverse complement strand
TGATTCAGGTGATCACTAATCAGTACCTCATAAAGCAGAATGAGGTGCTTGTGTAGGAATTTAACAGACACTGGCATAGAATGGATTTAAAAATAAATTGCAGTGGTCTTTTATTTTTTTCGGGAGCTGTATATAAAGGTACACTGCCCATCCTTTTTCTTTGCACTGTTTGGCAGTCATTTACCTAACTAAGACGAGAAAAATGACATAATGATTATACTGATTTATATTATTTCAGCAAACACTAAAAAATAACTGTTGTATCAACTTATATTTTTCCACACATTTCCATTCAACTGATTAGAGCACATGTGGAACATCCAGACATCCTCACTTGATGGAACATACATTCCAGTGCAATTCATTTATCTTCACTTTTAATAGAATTCTCTTCAGATGAATACATTTAATTCATGGAAAGCACTTTCATTTGATCCTGGCCACTGTGTAGACCAGTTACGTAAAGACCTCACAGGTCATGCATTTAATGAAGTGCTAAAAAGTGAAAATGCAAACCCAGTTTGTAGGTTAAGAGGAGGCTTATTCTGTGTTTCTACATGTTACCTGACTTAGAATAATCTCCCTTCAGAGAGCATAAATATTATATAAAATAGTATATAATTGAATATAGTTTGTTACCTTCTGAACGGTTATCATTTAATTATAATTTTTCTTCTCTCTCATCATTGCCTTCCCTCCTGCTGTGTCTATTTTTGCTTTCAGTGTGCCTTTCCTCAGAGCTGTCTTCATTCTTACGTTTGCCTTTTTTTCACCTTTTTTTTAAATGAAATAATCTGCTGCTGTTGGGGTAATAATCTGTTTGCACCATGGGAAAAAAAGAACAATTTCATTCCAGTGTACACAAGTTATAAGGAACGGCAATACAGACCACTTGACTTAAAGGGCCTATAATCCTGCATTTTTCTTGTTTTATTTCTGTTTTTATGCATCACATACTGCAGGTTTCATTATTTTGCATTCTCTCTCCTTATAATGCCATGAATGAGTGAGCCTAAACTTTTGTACACTGAATAGTAAGAATTGTGCAAATATATTTACATACTATATTCAATTCTTTTGTTTAAAAAAGTGAAAACACTTTGCAAGTAAGCATTCTGCTTTAAACTAGTTCTGAAAGTCTTGCTTCTATGATACTTCTAGTAGTTTCCAACTCCGTGACCGTGTCATCCATTACACATTGAATTCTTGTCCAAAAGTCCATCCATATCTGAGGGACGCTAGCAAAATTCCAGCCGTACAACTTTGAGCAATGTTCTGTTCAAAGTCTAGAGATATTTTGCTCATGGTGTAGTCGAAGGTCATCCAACATAATGGAACCCTGCATCCAATGCACTTCTGTAATGATCAAACAAAGAAGCGACTCCAAACCACACATCTTCCGCTTTGATGTTCCGAATTCACATTCTCCGAAACACACAGTCCACTGCTACTTCGTATCAGAGGAGAACTCATAACATCCCCATTTATGCAACTTTAAGACAGTGCGGCCAAGATGTGACCTTTTGTGGCATATGGTGCGGCTCCTTAATGTTCGGCGGAACAGCAGGCTGGCCCGCTGACTTTGATTGCCATCAAAGGAGAAGAAAGCGAGAGCTGATGAAGTGGATGAATATGCATGGAATATTCATGACAGTAAAGGTTTCCGTGGGGACGCGGCGTGGGTCAGGCCTTTGAACTCTGCACTTAATCATTTACCTGAGGACTGTTTGAGCATTCAGTGGGGGGAGATTGCCAGAACCCCGTCCACTCTGATATCCCAGGTGAGGCATTAATCAAAGCACTTATGATCTCCGAGCAGAAGGCCAGCGGTCACCCAGAGCCAATCACATCAAATGCAACCGTCCGCCCAGCCCACCGCTGAGAGCTGAAGGTCAGCCAGGTCCGGCAGAAGCTCTAACCTTGACCACTCTTTCAAGGTTAGCTCTTACCTACTGCTGGGTCCACTCTGGTCTGATCAATCAAGCGGCAACCAAAGATGATTTGGAAAAGTAGATCAATGGAAACTTCTCAGAGTTAGGTGTGGGCACAAAAACAGTGGAGAAGCAGGCAAAACTGAAGTAGACCAAGGAGTGAGCAAAAAAGTTCCAAGGCCACAGGAGGCTGAGAGCTACTTTGTCCTGGCCGTCTGCCCCCCAATATCCACGTGTGCCGCCTGTGCCCGAGGGCAATTTTTATGTTTGTTGCTCTGCCTTTTTCCTCCCTCTCACTGAGCTGCTGCATGTTTTGCAGCGGCTGAGGATGTTTGGACTGTGGATTAAGCGGTCAGGGGAAGAGGTGGAAGGATGCACACACACACACACACACAAATGCACACTTGCCTAACATACCTGACCGGAGGTTGTTTCATCTCTTAACCTGTGATATTTCACACTCATTATGATGCCCCGGGGTCCAAAGCCTGCTAAATCATGCTAAAAAGCAGTGCCATAGAAGAACCACTCTGGATTCCCCAACAGCCTTTCAATGGATAGTTCTTTGAAGAAGTGATTTTGGAATGAGATGCACAGAACCTGTTTAAACATTAAAGAACTTCAACTGAATATAAAACAAGGGTGTTCAGTCTTATCCGCAAAGGGCTGGTGGGGTTGCTAGGCTGGTGTGGAGCACGTATTGTTTGATGGCTGAGCCCAGCTGATTAAACAAGTGGAATTCAAATAAGCTCTGGTTTATTTGAAATGAAAATCTGAAGCTACATCAGGATTCTAAAAATAAGTTTGGACATATCCTGATGTAAAGGATCAATACTAGTTGAAGGTTTTTCCTCATGTCTATCCAGGAACCATTTGGGAACTGAACACCTGCTCATCCATTGTTTCTTCTAAAATCAAGGGGTTTTTTTCATAATTGGCCTGCCTTTAACAATTTAACTCAAATCAACATCAGGTAATAAGAACAGAATGTGAGACAGTTTTTTGTAGGGTTGACTTACAACTAAATATTCTAATAACTTCGTTTTCTTATGTTATAACCTCTTTTTTGTACAATGATGTTGGATACTGACTTAGAAACAGCACTCCAACTCATCCAAAAGGTAAGTGATGGACAAGAGAACACAGTTCCACTGATCCACAGCCTGATGCTGAGGGACGTCTGCTCCAGAGCGTCTTTTCTATAGGGATTACATGACAATGGGTTCACCTTAATCCTTAGATGTCAATAGACCCCCATTTTGCTATGCTATTCTATTTGTACTTTCATAAATGCATATGCAATTGCACAGGGAGTTACACAAACATTTATATTCTATGTACATTCTGTGTTGACAAGTCTGTTTCTATTTATGTTTTACTTCAAAAAGCATCATAACCATGTTTTTTAGAAAACAAGACCATGATAATCTCGTTTTTTAGAAAACAAGATCATGATAATCTCACACAGGCTTTAAAGTAAAGTGGTAAAATCCTCACTAGGAGAAAATTCTGTATCAGAGTAGGAGCCCACTGGTAGTCATTATGCGTAAGGACTTTTTCAGTTTTATTTGGGGCATCGCCTGCCATTAACACGCTTCAGTGCACGTATCGTCATTGGTAAATGTGCTTCACCCACGACGGCAAGCTGACGATGCGAGCACCTTTCTGTCTCAGAGCGTGTCTTCGTGGACAGGTTGTGCATGAGTGAATCACGGCCCTGCCAAGAACTGCTGCGTTCCTGCCACCCTGGAGTTGAAAAGATGTGATGCCTCCTGTCATTGTTTGCATGAGCTTTGCCGTGCTAATTTCAGAGTCGAGAGCGCGAGGGACGTGTTAGGTACACCTCGCACACGTCTTTACCTGTAGCAATTTTGGGTGACATTAGAAGGCGCTCAGCGTGTCATCCATCCCTCTCTGCTTCACAGTAACTGTGGGCTCCTGTCTGATGTGTGTTGCCGTGGTGACGCACACTCGGTCACAGTTGTCAGGGAGGCATGTGACACTCTTGATGGAGGGCAGGCTGGCAGCTGTTGTTGCTGCAGACGGCTCACTCTTGCACTGAATCGGCAGTGGGGGGGGGCCGAGAGAGGAGAGATCAAAGTTGGAAGTGGAAAAGGGGACAGGATCTAAGCTGTATGCACCTTTTTTACCCATCCTCCATCTGTCTGATTGAGAGTAGTAAAAGAAAAGTGACACATCTGGCCTCTCTAAGGCAACAAAGGTATCCTGAGAACATTATTTGAAAAAATAGAATTTTTCTCCTTTATTTACATTTGACTCATGCTTTATCTTACGCTAAAGGAAAATGTTCCCCCTAATTTTCACCCCAAAATGTAGCTGATCAACCAAGACATGTTTGTTGTCTTGTGAGTCTGCCTCTCATTTTACACTGTGGCTATAGGGCTAATGTAGCTCGCAACACTAATTAGCATGTTATGATCATATACTTGTCTCAAACTATCATTAAAGGACTGATTTTTCAACAGTTCGGCAGAACTAAACCATGTAAACATCTAAACATTAAAGTGTTTAATTCCTCTCAAAGCTACGTGACAAAAAGCTGTTAGATGAAATGGTTGTGAAAATATTAACCTGATGTTTGAAATGTTTTTTATGATGGTTTTGTGATAAGCTTTTGGCCTAAATAAATTTGACATATGCTTTTTAAATACATTCATGGCAGACTGGTACATACATGTATCATGTCCCTTGTCAGTAGCCAGTAGAGGCCACTATTGGTTTAAATTTGTCAATAGGACTTTTATTATGGAAAATGTGTGTTTGTGTCCTGAGTCACGTTCTGTCAAGTTGAATGATTGCGTTTAATGATTGGTTACTGTCCTCGTCTGTTATGTATTTAATTTCAAGAGTTTTGTATTTTTGGTCTATTTTCGCTCTACCCGTTCATCATGTGTCTTCTATGTTAAGTATGCTTTGTGTTTTAGGCCCTCGTGCCTCTTTGTGTTGCGTTTTTTCTGTTGAGTTTGTTTTTTTAATAAATATGTATATATTCTGGATTCGTCATTATTTTCCATTATCAACATTACATGAAAAAGTTCACTGGGCTTTTGTATTCCTGGCTCCTGGCTCTATAATGAACCTATTTCACAACAAACCACTGAATGACGGCTCACTATGAATTATGCAAAAGTGTGGAAAATATCTGAATAATCTGAAATAGACGTACTTATGTGAACTCCTGTTTAGCTAACCAATATACGTTTACACTGAACTACATACAGTGCCTTGCAAACGTATTCACCCCCCTTGGCATTCTCTGCATCTTATTTTCTAACAACCTGGAATTTAAAAGGAATTTTAAGGGGTGGTGTATCTTTTAATTTACACAAGACAATTAATTTGCATCTGACAAAAAAAGAAAACCTGAGCGTGCATAACTATTCACCCCCTCCCAGAATTAATACTTTGTACAGCCACCTTTTGCAGCGATTACAGTGACAAGTCTCTTCACTCCACAAGCTTGGCACATCTAGACACTGGTATTTTTGCCCATTCTACATAGCAAAACTGCTCCAGCTCCTTCAAGTTGGATCGACACCGCTTGTGAGATTCTCAATTGCATTGAGGTCTGGACTAGGCCATTCCAGGACATTTACCTGTTTCTCTTTAAACCACTGGAATGTTGCTTAAGCAGTGTGTTTAGGGTCATTATTTTTCTGGAATGTGAACCTCTGTCCCAATCTCAAATCTCTGGAAGACTTTAAATTTAAAAATTCATTTACATTCCAGGTTGTAAGGTAACAAAATAGAGAGAACGCCAAGGGGGGTCCAAGGCACTGTATGTGTAGTGTACATCTTGTGTGTATACTTATACTGCTTTACATTTTAAATAGTTGTACATGTCCATATTATCGTATTTATATTAATTCCACTTTTTTCCTACTATAACAGTAAAGTTGAATTTGAATCTGAATCTATGCAGATAGATGCTCAAGAGATTTCCAAATCACTTCTGAAGTTCTAAACTGCTCCATACTACATACTTCTGAAGATTGAAGTTGCAGCTATACCCAGCCCTCTAGAATTCATGTAAGGTACTTCATGCACCTCCTTAGAGTGATGAAAAGCACTTGATTTGGGCAGGCTCTGAAGTAAAATTGAAGAATCCCGTGGGTACTCTGCCTGTGTTGGCACCATGGTGGCAGCCACTACAGGGTATCTTCAGAACCTTCCAAGTGCATTCTCGGGGGGACAGGGGGCCACGCTTGCTGCTGATTCCAACTCTGTGCTCCATGGAGGGTGACTTCATTTGCCCGTAATCGGTACACCGTGCTCCAGAGGTGCTGCGGAGCGTGGGAAAACAACTCATTTATTTCCTCTCCATATTTGACACCATAATGAGAGTCGGGGTTCATTTAAGGCAATTAGATCCATAAAGTACAGTAGCTTTAACTCACTCCTGTTGCGTTTGTTGGTTTTAACGCAATCTGTTCGCTCCCTGGCTTTCTGACAGGCACTATTAAACCATGGGAAGGAACAACTTGATTCACAGGGCATCTCTGCCAAGTACTCTAATTTCTATATTGATGAGATGCTCTCGATTTTTGCGATGCGGGTGGTCCTCAGGTAATGTCTGCACAGAACGCCAGATGGGTTTCACGGCCTGCGTAATCAGGTGCTTCCAGTTTGAGCACCCTTTGATAAGATGCTGTAAAGTGCTAGTTGGATGGTTTCAGCTGCCTCAGCCAGACTGATGGGGTCTTGTTGGGTCACATGAAAGATAAGTCTTTGAACAAATCTGCTCCAATTCCATGTCCGCGTGAGATAACAAGCAATGGCCTGCATCTTTGCTGTTGATCTCAGCTTTAGCGCATTAAGGTAATTTGGCCTGAAAAAGCCTTTGAACTGCATTGCCTACCTCTCATTAACTATAATGTGAAAGGAAGAGGCAATGGTTTGTTTGATGTAGCTTATTGTGCCCTCCATGAAGTCGTCTTGATTTGGAGGGTGGAGTGATACAGAAGGATGCCGAGAATACAGAGCCCAAGTCTTGTGCTGACAATTGTATGTGCGCTATTCAGCTGATGCAGCTAATTATGGAACTTCAAAGCACGCTGTTAAAAGCTGAAGCTCGGAAATCACTGTACACTGCATTTTGAATAATTGTTGTCATTTTCACATATTAAATTAGAAACAGATGTATGATAAAAAATAAAAAAAAAAACCTCAGCAATTCTGCACTTTTTATGTGTCTGCCTCAGGTGCTGCCACCCTTTTGCCTTGATCCGACGACAAGGTTTTGCCATGGCTGCTCGTTTTGCGCAGTGAATCACTGCAGGGCCTGAGAAATAAATCTGGAAGGAAACGCTAAAAGGATGGCAATATTAAAATGCTGTCATGTCCTTGTGTGTAATGGACTCATAAATACATATGCACGTCACAGGCCTCTATTCCTCTGTGAGCGCCTCAGGGCTGCTTTGTGAGCAGCTAGTACCGTGTAAGTACTGAGGCAGCTCCTGAATAGGGCAGGATGCCTCTCATGGTGGACTTGACAGTTTTGTTTACATGCATAGGACTCCCCAAGTCATTCATGATTGGCAGGAAGCAAGCTCCTATGAAGCATCTTAACAGTAGGTACACAGTGATGAACTGTGTCAGTGGCTTAACACAGTTTACTTCAACTGTGTAATTAAAGCGTGTTTGTCGGCTGACCCCGGAAGCCATTTAGCAGCTGTGAGCCGTGGCAGGCGTTACAATGGCCTTCAGTAATTTTCACTTGAAACTGGTGACACTGACACTAATGGCCTAATAAAGACATGCTATTTTCATATTTATCACAGTGGCTTGTGCCTTAACACTGGCACTGAATGGTGAAAAGTATAGTATGCTTTTAAATATCAGTTTTGTTTACAATATTTCTCTCTTACTCCAAATGCAAGTAATCAGACAAAACATGCTTGTTTTCTCTTTGTTTCTGCACTGGAGGTACAAGGTTACAGTGCCTTTGCAAAAGTATTAACACCCTCTCTATTTTGTTAATTTACAATCTGGTATTTAAATTGATTTGCAATTTGATTTTAAAAGATGGACCTAGAAAACAAACTACAGATTAATTAAGTTAAAAGGGGGAAAAGTTTGTTTTAAATAATTCTAAAAAATGTAAAACGGAAAAGTGGTGCATGTATGTGTACTACCTTCAAAAACCACTTAATTAGTTAAATAAGATCCACCTTTGAGCAATCTAAGTGTCAAATGATTTCAGTATATATACACTTGTTCTGATAGCCCCCAGAGTCAAAACAGGTGCAACACCACTTTTCATCGACAGGGCCTGGAAAACTGGTCAGAACTGAAGGAAAGATGGATGGCGCAAAATACAGAGAAATTCTTGAGGGAAATCTGAGTCTTCCAGAGATTTGAGATTGGGACAGAGGTTCACCTTCCAGAAGGGCAACGACCCTAAACACACTGCTAAAGCAACACTCTAGTGGTTTAAAGAGAAACAGGTGAATGTCCTGGAATGGCCCAGTCAAAGTGCAGACCTCAATCCAATTGAGAATCTTTGGGATGATTTAATGATCGCTGTACTCAAGTGGCGTCCATCCAACTTGAAGGAGCTGGAGCAGTTTTCCCATGAAGAATGGACAAATACACCAGTGTCTAGATGTGCCAATGTGCCAAGTGGAGATGTACGCGAAGAGACTTGTTGCTGTAATCGCTGCAAAAGGTGGCTGTACAAAGTATTGTTATATTCTGTCTTGGAGAGAAGACGCAAGAGCAAGGGAATTTTGGGAAGTAAGAGTTTTAATCAGAATAACTTTTGAAACAAAGGAAGTTCATAAAAACTTGAACCAACTTAAACTAAAGGATCCCCTGAGCGCTTCACTTACAGTGGGCCAGTAAAGGTCACGTCTCTGCAAAAGGTCCAGCTTCCCGGAGTGGTAGGAGACGGATCGATACATTTTTTTTCTTTTCTCAAGAGGGATATATTTAAGGTGCTTCCCTGAGCACGAGAGCTGTGAGGGCTTCCCATGGACGGCTGCGTAGATGGCTCTTCCTGCTACTTCTGTAGAAGGAGAAAGGGAAGAAAGGAGAGTCACTTAAATTTGGAGCAGACTGGTGAGGTGGAGGGAGCTCAGTGGGTAGGATACTTGCCTCTGGAGGTCATGGGTTCAAATCCTACCTTCAGCATACCACCACTGGGTTCCTGAGCAAGACCCTTAACCTCAAGTTGTTCTAGGGAGACTGCCCCCTGTAGTTAGGAAATGGAAGTCGCTTTGGATAAAAGCATCTGCTAAATGCCGTAAATGGTAACCGTAAAACAGTTCACACGTGGCTCCTCTGTTCAGCAGCCTCCTTGTTCCTCCAACTCGCTTTAAGTGGAAAGCCGCTTTCCCGCAACCAGAAGGGGGACTCAAACAGGTGTTTATGGTGGTGACAGCGGTTGTTCTGAATCGGCGTACTTTTATACGTGGACACAAGGGGTTTCCCCAAGCTCAGAACTCAATGCTTCTCTCTGGGGGATGTGACAAGTATTGATTCTGGGAGGGGGGTGAATAGTTATGCATGCTCAGGTTTTCTTTTTTGTCTTATTTCTTGTTTGTTTCATAATAAAAAAATGAATTGCATCTGCAGAAAGGTCACTGCGTTGTGCAAATTCCTTTTAAATTCCATGCTGTACTAACATAATAAACAGATCAGCTGTGTGTGCTGACAAGTTTAACTGCACTTTAAAACTGTTGAATGTCAGGTTGGTTGGCCCATACTGTGACCTCTGGGTGTGTGAAGAAGCACCACGAGCCTCTGATATAATTCATTCTCATTTATTTAGGAAGGCAGAAAACAAAAGGGGTATGAGAACCCCAAAGCCAATACTACGGTGTCTTTAACTACCATAACTAAAGCTGAGCACAAAGCAAACGGGGATAGTGGACTGACACCTAAGTCGGTCCAAACGAAACTTAAATACTATAACCCCCCAAACCAAGACCCAATGAAGAACACAATCACTTAACATAAACTAAACCCAGCTGAACATAATCCTAACACAAACCCCATCCCTTCATTATAAAAGTCCCAACTCAAAATACACAAAACCCGAAAAACAAAACACACAGCGACCCCTGGTGGCCGCTAGGGGGGGCGTAACATTGAATTAGAAAAAGTAGCAAATAGAGATGAGCCGGATACTCGGCTGAAACGAGTATCCGGTACGGATAAAGCACTTTTGACGAGTACGAGTAT